>CAKNXH010001199.1:77009-87422 GCA_932178445.1 Andricus quercusramuli
AAACTTCAATAAAGAAATTAATTTTCAGGAAAAATGTTAACCAAATAGTAAAATTTTCATCCAAAAAGATGAATTCTTGACAAATTACCACGACTTTCATTAAAATTTACGAATTTAGCGAAGAATTTTAATTTAGAATTAATTTCACAATTTTATTATAGCAGACAAATCAGTAATTTTAAGTGACTATTTGATTCGATGAGAAATATTAAATGATTCATCTGTTAAAACGACAGTTTTGTGAGTATAAATGACTGATCCTCCAGTTTTTAAGTTTCCAGTTTCCATTTTGCATGCTTGATTGATTTAATCAGTCAAATTTTTACTAATTTAAATTTATAGCGTAAACATCTACTCTTATTCAATAATTCAATTTCAAACTAAAAAGAGAAAGATTAAAAACAAGTTTGGAATTGCTTATTTCAGCAAATGGGAATTACCTCTGAGTAATGTTTACCTTACTTTTTATCATACTTTTCTGTACGTAACAATTTGCCGGAAATTCATCTGTGTTTTTCATTTAATAAATGCTCGCTCGCATTCCTGTCCACCCTCTATTGGATACTTTTAGTAAATCTGTATAAGCTGAAATGAGTAAAAATCAAACGCCAGTCGACAAACTAATCCGACTATTTTTTTTCCTGAGCTTCAAAGCATACCTGCTCCATATGCAAACCACCGAGAGGGAGGAAAGCTCTTGCCCGCAAGCTCGTTGATAAATAGAAAAGTCGACAATATAGGATGGACCGCACGTTACCTCGTAGCCAGGACAAGAGACAGAATGAAACAAAGAAAACGAGAAAGATAAATACGATATAGGCTCCATATAGAATCACGTGAGTCTCTTAGACTTTTAATTAAAAGAAAAATCTGCCCGCTGGGCGGGCACATTTTCATCACGCGCTGCGCGCGCGGCTCGCAAGTTTGGGCGCACCAACGGCGCGCGTCTGTTGGATCTCGTACTTCGTGCTCGATGATGTATTAACCTCGCGCTACGCGCTCTGTCTTTGTACTTTCTCCGCTTTTGTGCACAGACGTTTTAAAATTAAAGGTCATCGACAACTGTAATTTTGTGATTGTGAATTCTCTTTTGTTAAAGCTCCTTCGACTATAACGAACACATTCTCATCATAAATCTCGTGCTTTGCACTCGATTTGGCCCAGAGTGCGAACTTTTCTACATTGAGTTCAACTCTATAATATCAAATCTCTATTATATTTATGTATGTACCATGGTCTGGGACTGCTTAGTCAGATATTGCAAATTAATTCACAAATTTTATTTTCCATGGTTACTTAATTATTTTTGCCTTATTTTGTAATAATTTTGATTCTCATCTACCCTGAAAAATGTATCATTCCAATGAATTTATATTATTACAATTCATAATATACATTGATATTGAAACAAAATGTATTTTTATTGTCTTGTTTTTATGATTGAAAAAAGTTCTCATCGTATGAAAAGTAATTATGTTAATGAACATTTTATTGCATTTTGTGTCGTTCTTGCAAAAACTTAATTTGTTTATCTTCAAGTTTATATTTTACGATGCACAAAAAAAACAACATCTTATCAAAAAATAATTAAAAACAAAATTGTAGATTTTTTTTTTTTTATGAGAAACTTTTGTCTATCAATTTTTCCATAGCTTGTGTCGTTTGTCCAAAAATTAAATTGTTTTATTTTTTACGATTGAAACAGAAATTGCGCGTTACATCGAAAAATGATTCATGACAAATTTACAGATCTTTTTTGGTGTACAACTTCTGGCAATTAATTTTTTTTTGTACCTTGCATTGCTTTTCCAAGAATTTTATTTTTTTTTTTTTAGTTTTAATGTTATTTTTCATGAATAAAACGGTAGCTACGCGTCATATCAAAAAAATATTCTTGAGAAATTTGTAGCTCTTTTTTGGATGAACAACTTTCAACTGTTCATTTATTTCGTATCTTGCATAATTTGACCGCAAAATAGAATTTTTTATTAATTTTTGTGCGATCAAAATTTGAATTTTTCAACAAATTGAAAACGTTCTTTTAATAACATTGATTGGTTTTTCGAGTGTTATAACTAGTCGCACGTAGAATTTTCGAATTTTGGAAAAAATGGTCTAAAAAATGTTTAAAATGCTCTCAATTTTTTTTCAAAATAGCTGGCAAACGAACTCATCCTCTCTTTTTATACTCATAAGAAGTGTGACAAAGCACACTCCAACCCAAACCATTTTTTCTCTTGCTTTCAAATAGGGGTTCGCCTATAAACCACAACTACATCACTAATTTTGAACTATTTTTTTCTCCCTCCTTGGAAAACTGTAGTTCTTTATCCCCCGTCCCCCGTCACTCTTAACAGTAACGTAGCCCAAAATTCTATCAAAACATAGGAAAGAAGAACTTATAAAGGATCAATTTTAACAAAAAATTCGAACTTTAAAAAAAAAGTTAATTATTAACAAAAAAGTGTAATTTCCTACCTAATTGTTGATTTTTCAACTAAACCAAATTAACTCAGACCCAAAAAATTACATTTTCGAAAAGAAGGGAAGAATTTTCAGTGAAGAAAATTAAGTTTTTACTAAAAAAGACGAATCTTTAACAAAATACGTAAATTTTCAATCACAAAAGATACATTCCTAATTATACATATCAATTTTTAACAGAAAGAGAAATAGTTTTTATCAGATAATGTTAGTTACCAGATTAATTTTCTACCAAAAAAAAACGAATTTTCAACCGGAAAGTTACATTTAAGACAAAATTGATGAAATTTCAACAGAAAAGTTCAACCCAAATATGATTTTCCAACCCGCAAGATTCATTTTCTAAACATGGAATAGCTAAATTTCAAACAAAGAAGGAGAATCTTGAAAAATATGAATTTTCATCAAACTACTTCAAATTCAACTAAGTAGTTGAATTTTCAACTAAAAATAATGAAATTTGAACAAAAATAGTTAAATTTTTTGACAAGAAAGATGAATTTTCTTGCACGAAGATTAATATTTTACCAAAAAAGACGCGTTTTCAACCAAATTGGTTAATTTTAAAGCCAAACGGACGAATTATTTATAAAACGGTTAAATTCTCTACCCAAACAGTTGCATTTTTAATAAGAAAGGATGAATTTTCTACCAAATAATGGAATATTTAACCAAATACTGAAATTTTTAACCAAACGAGATGAATATCAAATCAAAATATAAGAGTGGACTTTTTTACCAAAACTAGTTAATTTTTCTTATTGGGTTCTATTAATTTAGTTTAATTTATCGTTAAGAAATGTATTAAACATTATACACGTTCGTAACGTTACTTCCACTGACTCTTCCCCCTCCCCCACTCCCTGTTGCCAGAAATATTTTTTTTTGCGTGACCCCTCTCCTCCTTGAAATGGTTAACGTACTTTATGGAAGACTCGCGAATTCAAAAGGAGATACTGAAATTCAGCCTAAATTATAATTAACATGGTTATGATTATACATTTTTTAATTATTCGATTCACATAATTTATTAGTGTATTTCGCGAGTCAGAATCAAGTCCAAATTAAGTAGCTAGTCGCCGTAGAGTGGAGAGTCAAGTTACAAAGTCAGTCCCACCAAACTTCGGTTAATGGAGGGGGAGTCTAGGGACAGAACAGAAACCAAGAGTGCAATAGTTGGCAGGTGTTGTGTACTCCGAAGGGCATCAGCCTTCAGTAAGGATTCCTGAATTTGAATATTTGGAAATGTTTGAAATTGGAATGGTTTCTAATTTAAATATAGTAATTTCATATAACAAATATATAATTTTCAATTAAGTTCCGCATATTTATAAGACTTCAATTCATCTATAAGATAATGGATCGGTAAAAAGACTGATTTTGTAATTGTTATTGAAATAACTTTTGAGTTTTGTGCCCTGTGGCGGCACGAACGACTGCTGTAATTAATACTATACATCGAGAATAAACGGAAATGCAATAAAAGTTGTATAAAATTATTGGAAAAATATGCAAAACACATGATGAACAACTTTGTATTACTTAAGAATAACTTAATGGAATCGAAATGAAATTTTATGTATTTATAGTAGAATTTGAAATAGTTCAATTTTCAGCTTAAAAATTTAGTTTCAACAAAGAAAAAATCAAAAAATAGTTAACTTTTCAACCAAAGAGCTGAATTTTCCACCAAATTTGGTCGTATTTACTCCGAGGCCAGATATCTCGTTTCCACCACTACGCCTTCTCACGCAGCACGGAAAACTTCCGTATCACACTTACAGCTGAGGGAGGAGGCGTAGTGGTGGAAACGAAACATGTTGCTTCGGAGTATTTACGGCCGAATTTCTCCTCGCTGAAAAGGCCTGGGTTATATCTATCTTGCGCCTAGAGTGGGGGCCCCCCCCCCCCCCCTCCAAATGCTAAACGTTGCCTAAATTCAAGCGGTCAGACGTCTCCCGTATTTTAATGATCATTTTTCTAATTATTATTTTGATTTATACACATACTTCTGCCACAAAGAAAAAATCCAAATCGTGGCATAAACTTCTCTTTATTGCTTTGAAAATATTTTCGTAACTACCCAGTGAAAGAAGGTGAAATCTAAACGAAGGGAAAAGTCGAAACTTTGTTTGTCTTTGAAATAGAAGTTTACCTTTCGTTAAAACAGAGAGCGGAGCGTGGTTTCGATCTCTATATTCCTTTTACAGTATATGTATAGACCTTCTGTTTCTCTGTTAAGCGTACAAATTTCAGGGATGAAACGGAGTAATAGGAAAAATAAAGAAAAACGAAAAGGAGTAGTTTAAATCCACAATGAAATTTGTGCCGCTGCTTCTGAAGCAGTCTTGCAATTTTAATTATTCAAGAGATAAAATAGTTTATGAAAAAAGCATGAGAAAAAGTATCAGTGGAGTAAATGACGCCCGAAAAAAGAGTTCGGATAATAATGTGCCGGGGTGGGGAGTTTTACATAATGACTTTGTGAGGGCCTTCACTAGAGAGATTGATCAGCAAGCTGGGTCGGAGCAGTGTTGCGGAACAAATATTATTCCCTTCCTCACCGAGCGAGTCACGCTCATCCTGAAAAGGATAAGGTTTGATGGTATAATAATAATAATGAAATAATGTGTTTCAACAAATGCCGCTCTTCTTGGCAGAAAAAATTTGCAATATCCAACAAAATTCAAACAACTACAACTATAGTATATTGCGTGACAAGGGTCGAAATGCTTGAAATCCTTGAACAAATTTAAATTTTTCAAAATCTCTTTCAAACAATTGAGATTCTATGAAGTTTTTGAAATCCTTGATATAGCTTGGATCGATTTAAATCTCAAAAATCCACTTAAAACCCCTTAAAACCTGCAAATTCAGTGAAAATCTCTCAAAATCTCTAGAAAAACATTTAAAATCCTTGCAATTAAGGAAAATATTTCGAAATATTGAAAAATCCTTTTAAGTTTTTAGAATACCTCTGAAATCCATTGGAATTTGAAAAATCGTTGGGAATCTTCCCAAATTTTTAAATTCCCTTACAATATTTCAAAGTCTTTTGAAAGCCATAAAAATTCCTAGAAATCTTCTAAAATCATCTATCATATTAGAAAATTCTCTGAAATTCCGTTTATTTTTTTTTAAATTCCCAAAATTCTCTTGAATACTTGAATATAGTTTGTAATTTTTTTGAAATTTCCTAAAATCCTTTAATGCATCTCGTAAAGTCATTTTAACCGCTTGAAATCTCTTAAAATCCTCTAAAATCGTTTAAAATTCCTTCAAATCTTCGAAGTCGAATTAAAATGTTGTTACAACCCACAAAATTCGTGAAAATACTTTTGTTTCTCTTGAAATCCTTCGAAATCTTTGAAAATCTGTTGAAATCCCTTAGAAACTACTGAAATACCTTGGAATTCTTTTAAAACTGTGGAAATTCCGTGCAGTTCTTCAAAATTTTGTGAAACTTTGAAAAGCTAAAAATCGCTTGAATTTTTAAAATCTCATCAAAATTTATTGAAATCTTTAAAATACGTGAGAATATTCCCGAATATTTTGAAATTCCTCAAAAATGTTGAAATCTATAAAAAAATTTCAAAAGTTATAACAGTTTCTCAAAATCCATTCAAATCTTTTATAATATTCAGAAATTCTTTAACATTCCGTTCCATCTCTCGAAATCTTATGAAATATACTTTTAAATTTTTTCAAATCTCTAAAATCTCTTTGAAATTCCGTGAAATCATCACACCTGCTTAAAAACACCTTAATTCCATTCAAATTACTTGAAGTCCTTCATAATTTTTACAAATCTTCTGAAATATTATGGAATTCCTTTATGTTCCTTCAAATTTGTTTAATCCAATCAAAATTCTCTGACATACTTCAAAATTCGTGAAAATACTTCGCTATCTCTTGAAATCCTTGAGGATCCTTTAAAATCCCGTGAATTCTTTCAAAGAATTTTCAAAATCTCGTGAAATCCATTGTAATCCTTTCGAAACTAAAAATTCTTGAAAATTTATAAAGATTTTTTGAAATTATCAAAAATTCTTCAAATCGCTTGAAATCTTCAGAAAAATCTAAACCCAATTAAAATCCAGCGATCCTAGAAAACATCTCGGTACTTTTATTGAGATATCTTTCGAAATATTATGAAATTCATTCAAATCCTTTAAAAGCTTCCAAATCCAATTACAATCTTCTGACATCCAAGAAAATTCGTGAAAATACGTTTATATCTCTTGAAATCCTTCATAATTTTTAGAAATCTTCGCAAATCTTTTGAAATCTATTCATTAAAACTACTGAAGTCACTAAAAATCCCTTGAAATTCTTTTGAAACTGTGTTAGAATTCTTCAACATTCCATCAAATCTTTTAAAACCCTTCAAATTGCTTGAGACCCCTTAAAATCCCAAAAATCCTCTAAAAATCCCATCAAAACCTTTAGAATCCTCACAAATTCCTCAAAAGGTCTTGAAAACTCTTAAAATTTTTGAATTTGGTATTTCTTGAAATTCTTTAAAATCCTTCGAAATCCCGTAACTTTTGAAAAATTAATTATATATTTATAAAAAGCTCTAGAAATCTTGTTGAGTTTTGCAAAAAATGTGTCATTCTTTGAAATTGCTTGCAGTCTTTTGAAAACGCTTGAAAGAGAAAGGAAGTTTCCATTTTTTTAAATCATTCGGACGTTATTGATTAACGTTCCCTTTGTGATTAAAACAGTAATTCGTTTCATTTTGCATGAATTTTGCGATAGAATTATGATTTTGCCTTTCTCATTACATCAGGGTTTAATCAGTAAATAAACTCCATTATAATTGACTGCTGCAAAATTCGATAAGCTCTCTTCGTTAGCGTTAAACTTTTGTTCAAACTCTAAAGCTTGCCTGCGGGAAGTGCGATCGTTCCGCAATCAAGCCCGAATATAATTAATATTTAAAGAAAATACACACATAAGGAATTTGTTAATTGAATAATTAAGAATTTTGAAGCAGTTAGTTTTTTGTTTTTCAATGAATTATTGCCTAGGAAAAAATTCTGAATTATTGACAGAAATTCCTGATTTGGCTATAGTAATTGAGGGCCCGGATCAAAGAACCGCTGATAAAATTCTGACGTTCAGAGTGGAGGGACCCCTGACCGCTGGAATTTTAGCGGCGTTTAGCCCCCTGTCCCCCAACCAAAGGAATTTCGTTAACTGGCTAAAACCGGGCAATGACCGGAAATTCGATTCAGTGACCGGAATTTTTCTCTCGAATGTACTAATACCCAAAATAAAATTTAGTAATTCATATTACTTCTGGTCCACGCTGTTTCTCAGAGCGCAGGGCGAGAGACGGTTGAGAATCTTGCCCAAAACACATTGGCAGTGTAGTGGAAAGGCGCAGTGCGCGGGTACTCACATTCGGAGATCGCGCAATCGCAATATTATGTATTCCAATCAAAAACGGTTCATTCTGAGTTGCTACAATGAATAAATAAAATAAGTATAACAAAATAAATTACAAATTACAATTATCTTGACTTGGGACCAGGAATTTTTAAAAGAATCATGATTGAAGGGTTGCAGTACATATAACTAGATAACCGAAAGAATTAGAATTTTTCAGGAGAGCGAAATAATATTCTGTAAAATCGAAATTACCGTATGAAGATAAAACAAAAGTTCACTCCCGAGCTGAAGTGTTTCTGAATTGAGGCCAATAAAGTACGATTAAAAAATATTTTCCAGTTCCAAGAAATAAAATGTGAAAGCTTACAATCACAAAGAGACAAGAACCTAAAATTGGAAGAGGCTTGGATGCTCCTTTCACCCCTTGTTACATCATGTACTATTCTGCAAATGAAAATCCACCAGAATTTAAAACTTGCCTCTTCCAAATTTTAGAAAAAGGGAGTCTATTTATATATTTTTCTAAATTATAATACAAAATTGTGTGAATAAATATCATTCTGAGTTGGATCAGGGAATTCTTTTAATGGATTCAATAGTGACTTGGAACTGAGAATTTTCGTAAGGATATGTAATTTTAACTGTGGGACAGAGAATTTGCGTAGAGAATTATAATTTGACTTGTATCTGGGAATTTTTTTTATGGAACGGGAATTTTAGTGAAAAATTTTATTTCAGAGACCCATTTCTCACTGTTTCATATTCAGAGTAGACGTCCCTTTCCCAAATTTTGGAAAAAGGGAGTTACTATATTTCTGGATTTTAATAGAAAATATCGTAATCATAGTTCTGTCAAAATTTACCACCGGACTTCATTGGGATATACTAGGGCTTTTAGGGACGCTGATTTTGAGTCCAAGGTCAGTTAACCTCTACCACTTCTGGTTCAAGATCATTTCAAGGTCAAAGTGAGAAAAGCTATCTATATAAATCTAAAAAAAATATGTATATAGGGTTTTGTCGTCGTTGACTCAGAATCTGGGGTTCGCTTGACCCTATGAGGTCACCCAGAGGTGATTTAAAGGTCACGTCAAGTTCATACTGAGACGAAAGTGTTAGAAAAATGTGAAAAAATCCTATATAGGTTTTGGGGGTTGCCGAGTCAAAATCTGGGGTTCGCATAATTCTGTGAGATCACCCAGAGGTCATTTCGTGGTCATACTGAGATAAAACGGTCAGAAAAATGTGAGAAGGATTCTATTTGGGGTTCTGGAGTTGCTGAACCTGAATCTGGGGTTTGGTCACCCAGAGGTTATTTCATCATCCTGCTGAAAGATCAGTCTGTGATGTCTTTTGGCCCAAGGTTTCACTAAGCTTCTCTTGAGGTTGGCATGCATCTAAAATTATTATAATTTCATTTGGATTTTCCTAACTATTTCGTCTCAGTATGACCTTGACGTGACCACGAAATGACCTCTAGGCGACCTCACAAGGTTGAGCGAACCCCAGATTCTGACTCAACGAACCCAAAAACCTGAATTGGATTTTTCTTACATTGTTCTAACACTTTCGTGTCAGTATGACCTTGAGGTGACCTAGAAATCACCTATGGGTGACCTCACCGGGTTGAGCGAAAACCAGATTCGGACTCAGCGACAACCAACACCTATATAGGATTTTTCTCACATTTTTCTAATACTTTTGTCTCAGTATGACCTTGACTTGACCTTCAAATCACCTATGTCTGACCTCACAGGGTTGAGCGAACCCCAGATTCGTACTCGGCAGCCCCTAAAACCTATTTTTTTCATATTTTTCTAACAGTTATGTCTCACTATGACCCTGATGTGACCTCGAAATGACCTCTGAGTGACCTCACAGGGTTGATCGAACCCCAGATTCTAACTCAACGACCCCAAAAACCTATAAACATATTTTTTCAGATTTATGTAGCCAGTTTTTTTCACTTTGACCTTGAAATGTCCTGAACCAGACGTGGTAGAGGTTAACCGACCTTGGGTTCAAAATCAGCGACCCCGAAAACCCTAGTACATCCCAATAAAGTCCGGTGGTAAATCTTGTATCAAATGTTGACCAGTGTTATAATTTGTAACAGGATATTTCCGTAAGGAACAATAATTTTAGCTTTGGAGAAGGGATTTTCCATGAAGAATTGAAATTTGAATTTGAACAGAAAATTTTTAACATAGAACGGGAAGTTTGAAATAGTTATTCGTGATCCAAGGACCC
This sequence comes from Andricus quercusramuli, assembly GCA_932178445.1. Taxonomy (NCBI): domain Eukaryota; kingdom Metazoa; phylum Arthropoda; class Insecta; order Hymenoptera; family Cynipidae; genus Andricus; species Andricus quercusramuli. The sequence continues at coordinate 87,141 of CAKNXH010001199.1, forward strand.
TGAGGAGTGGCACTTTTTCGGCCGAGTGTCACATACTATTTTTTATCACACCAGTCAATCATGAGTGCAACTAGGTAAGAAGTCGATACTAAAACACACTAAGAACCCTCAATAAAAACCAGAAATACCCTAAATACTTGAAGTAAACAATTTACGGCCTATGCTAAGAAGTGCTATTTTAGGTATCTTTCGCAGTACCTGAGATCCCACTTATGGTTGACGGTGTGATGAAAATTGATTTTTATTTTTCACTAGAGTATCATACGCGCGCTCCGCGCGCGA
>CAKNXH010001199.1:92422-184291 GCA_932178445.1 Andricus quercusramuli
TATCAGCTAACTTCATGTGTTAACTCACTCTTTTTACTTAGTGATTAAGCGAAGGGAATATAAAAGAATCCTTGTGCCAGGTCAGAATACCGAGAGCTGAATTCCTCAAAATTGGAATTGATCTTCCAAATTGAAAAAAAAGAGAATCCCTGTATATTTCTGAATTACTATAAAAGAAAATTTTACAATTAAATATAATTCCGACTTGGTCAGAGGGATTTTAAAAAAAAATTTAAATATGACTTGGGTAGGAGAGTTTTCAAAGGAATTTCAATTTTTTGTTGTGACGAAAAATAAATAAATAGAACATAAACAAAATTCCCGTGAAGAATTATAATTTTGTCTTTGAACAGGTGATTCTTGACACAGAATGGGAGATTGCGGAAAATAATTTCAATTCTGATTTAGAAGAATAAAATAAGAAGAACCCTTGTTCCAAATCAGAAATCTTTGAAAATCGGTAAGAATTGTTAAAATCTTTTCAGCCCTTTCAAATTACCAGGAAAAAGTAACAAGTCACATCATCACCTCTGGTAAATACCCTGCCACGAAGTCAGCTCAAGTTGTCTGAAAAATACGCTCTCTTTATTAAATATTATCACAGTTTTCCCAAGGAGGAAAATATCAAAAAAGAAACAGAAAATAATAGCGGAGTTCTTCATAGCTAATTTGATAAAAGAAACAGTAAAACATTTGCCGAGTAGTGGAAGAAAACAAGAACTCTCATCCTGATGCGTATTTTTTTAATTAAATTTTTAATATTGTCCTGTGCTTTGGGCAGAGGAAAATGAGACAAAAGCTTTTCCGTTTTCCTGCTTTATACAAAGAAGGAAACGAGAAAGATCGAGAATACGAGATGAAGAAAAAAAAGGATGAATGGAGGAAAATCGTCGGATGGTAAAAGAGTGGCGTCGGATGGTAAAAGAGTTGCGGGGCGGGTTAACCGCGGTAAGAACGTCAGAAAGTGTTTATCCTTGAGATTGGACGTCCCCAGGAGCCATCTTCGTAATCCCCTCGTGGCAATCTCGTAATCCTTCGTATAACTTGCCCTCTTTCCCCCATATCAAGACGTGGCGAGTATGAGACTACCGGTACTCTTCTATGGGATTCCGGGCCATTGGGTCCGAGACAATATTTTTCATTCATTTTTCCGTATACTGCTCCTGTCCAACAACCTTTTCCACTGTTCCTCTTCCCAGAACATCCACTTGAAAACCAGGCTTTCTTTGACATCAATGTAATCGTGTAATGAAGGCTGGATATCTCAGGAATCAATATCTATTCATCTGATTCGAGAAATTGGACTCATTCCTTTTTATAGACAGTAAAAGGGATCAAAGGTAATGTGGGGTAAACATCAACAGGTTCCACGAACAGGTGCAATAACAGGGTGACTAAAGAAATTCATTTTCATTTATACCTGATTTTTCTCTGATCAATTTTTTATTTTTCACAAAAAAGAATTTTTTATAAATAGAATAAAACAATTTGATATTAAAATTCAGTAATTTAGAATTTATTTATTTCAAATTGAAAAACAGATTCTTCTACTATGAAAGATGGATTTTTAATCCAAATAGACTATTTTTTAACCAGATAGATGAATTTTAAACGAAAAAAGATAAATTTTCAGCAAAATATTTGAATTTTCCATCAAATGAGTAAATTTTCTAGACAACAGTTGAATTTTTCTCTATATACTTGAATTTCCTACCAACAAAGATTTAGAAAAGTAACCGAATTTTCTTTTTGAACCTAAAAAATGAATATTTCACGAAAAATTAGATTTGTCCTCAAGATAGATGAATTCCCAACCGAAAAGTTAAATTTTTGAAAACCGAAAAAAAATCAACTAAACTGTTGCATTCACAACCAAAGAATTGAACTTTGAAGCAAAAAACGATTATTCAACAAAATAGTTGTACCTCTAACTGAATAATTGAATTTTCAACTAAATAGTTAGAATTTTCGAAAACAAAAATAATTTTCAACTAAATTTCAATTAAATTTTTGAATAGTTATTTTTAATTGAACAGTCGAATTTTATGATGAAAAAGATTAAATTTCAACTAAAAATAGTTGGATTTTAAACACAAAGGATGCATTTCCAACAAGGAAGATTAATTTTGTACCAAAAAAGACGACTTTTCAACAAATTGCGTGACTTTAAAAACAAATATTCAAATTTTCAACTTAAAAGGATGAATTTTCAACAAAAAACTGAAAAGTTAAATTTTTAGTAAAAAAAAAGTAATTTTCAACAAAACGAAAGTGAATTTTCGAAGAAATAGGTGAGAATTCTACTAACCTGAATACATTTTTAACCGGAAAGACTAATTTTCAAACAATTATTTAAATTTACAACCAATGAGACGAACCTTCAACCCAAAAGATACATTTTGCACCAAGTAATTCAACCATTGCCACAGTATTTGAATTTTCATTTAAAAAAGATTAATTTTCAATATAATAATCCAACTTTCAACCAACGAAATGAATTTTCAAGTAAAATGATGCATTTCCAACTAGAATTCTTGAATTTTCAGCCAAAAGACTAAATCTTCAATCAGAAGGATATAATTTTAACTGAAACGAAGTATCTTAAGAAAAGATGATTTTAAAACAAAATGGTTCGATTTTTTCTTAAGTAGTTTGATCAGTTGAATTTTTGAAAAAGGAAAATATTTTTTAACCTAAAAGTTGTACTTTTATTGCAAAAAGATGACATCTCTACTGAAACAGATGACTTTTCAAACCAAAAAGATGAATTCGCAAAAAGATAGTTGAATATTCATCAAAAAAAGATTTTAGTTGAATTTTCAAAATCAAGTTGAATTTTTAGTATACCGCTCCTGTTCAAGAACCTTTTCCAGTGTTCCTTCTCAGAACATTTATTCAAAAACCAGACTTTCTTTGAAATCAATGAAATCGTGTAATGAATGCTGGATATCCCAGGGAACCAATTTCTATTCATCTGATTCGAAAAATTGGACTCATTCATTCTTATAGATAGTGAAAGGGATCAAAGGTAATGTGGGGTAAACTTCAACAGGTTCCACGAACGGGTCAGGGTGACTGAAAAAATTCATTTCCAAAAATACCTGATTTTCTGTGATCAATTCTTCATTTTTTCTCTCATAGCATTTTTTAACCTAGAATCTTTTATGAATGGACTAAAATATTTATATTTTTGAATTGAGTAATTCAAAATTCATTCAATTATTTTAAACAAAAAATTACTTTCCTTCTATAAGAGATGAATTTTCAACCAAAAAAGATGACTTTTCAACCAAATATTTTAATTTTCCACCAACTAATTAAATTTAAAAAAAAAAAGTTGAATTTCTCACTAAATTCTTGAATTCCCTAACAACAAAGATTAATCATTAACAAAATAACCGAATTTTCTATTCAAATTGAAAAACCAATCACCAAAAAAAAAGTTAATTTTTTATTAAGTTGAATGAATTTTCAACCAAAAAGTTGAAGTTTAAAGACAAAAAAATTCATTTTTAGCCAAAATGTTTCAAATACAACCAAACGATTAAACTCTGATACAAAAGAGGCGAATTTTCAACAAAATAGTTGAACTTCCAACTGAATAATTAAAATTTTAACCAAATAGTTGAATTAAAAAAAAATCAACCAAACAGTTCATCAACCAACGGCGATACCACACTGAAAACACCAGTTCTCGTAAGATCACTGAAGTTTAGCAGTGTTGGGCGCGGTTAGTACTTGGATGGGTGACCGTTCGGGAATACTGCGTGCTGTTGGCCCGTCGTGGGTGTGGTGAGCCCACACTAGGTAAAAAAGAAAAAAAAAGCAAGCAGTTACAAATAATGGAACTTATAAACAAATTATCATATAACTGATTGAATTTTCAACAAAATAGTTACAATCTTTTCCAAACACTTGAGTTTTCTACCTATAAAGATAAACTTTCAACCAAATTGTTGAATTTACAACTAAAAAAATTAATTTTTAACCCAACTGATGCAAACAGTGAACTTTTACCCAAGTAATTGAATTGAATTCTTAATTATATAATTCAATTTTTAACTTGCAAAGATGAATTCTCAATGAAAAATGTAATCGTTGATATTTCAACCAAAAAACATGACTTTTCTACCAAAACAGATGAATTTTAAGCCCAAAAAGACGCATTTTCAACTAAGAAGATTAATTTTCTACAAGAAAATACAACTTTTCCACAAAAAATATGAATTTTCAAATAAATAGTTAAATTTTCAATTAAAAAAGACAAATTCTCACTAAAAAATTGAAAAGTTAAATTTTCAGTACAAAAAATGATTTTCAACAGAACAAAAACTAATTTCTGAAGAAAAAGGTGACATTGCCACTAAACTGGATAAATTTTTTAACAAAAAAGACGAATCCAACTCTTACCACATTGATGATCTTCAAAAAAAATTATTTTTGAACAAAATTTTTTCAACTTTGTACCAAGTAGTTAAATTTTTAACCAATAAGATTAATTTTTACCCAAAAATTTGCACTTTTATCTTAGAAAGATCAAATTTCTACTGAAATAGATGAATTTTTCAGACCAAAAAGACGAATTTTAGAAAGATAATTGAATATTTAACAAAAAAAGATTTCACTTGAATCTTCAACATAAATTCGAGTTTTTTGTACACCACTCCAGCTTGAGAGGAATCAATTTTTATTCATCTGATTCGTAAAACTGGAGTCATTCCTTTTTATAGATAGTAGAAGGGATCATGACAATATGGAATGAACATTAACAGGTTTTACGAACAGGTGTAATAACAGAGTGGCTGAAAAATTCATTTTTTTAAATCCCTGACTTTTTCCTGACCAATCTTTCGTTTTTCCTGACCATCAATGTTCAAAGACCAGTATTTCAATTTTGTAATATTTTCAACATAAAATATTTCTTTAATAGCTTAAATTATGACTTTTTCTTTCTAAAAAATAACTTCCATCATAAACCAAATATTAAAATTTTCAAAAAAACAGTTGAATTTTTAACCGAATACGTGAATTTTCTATCTGTACCAAAGATGAATTTTCAACAAAATAACTGGGTTTTCTTTTTAAGCCGAAGAGATGACTGTTTACAGAAAAGTTAATTTCCAATCAAGAAAGATAAAATTTCAACCGAATAGTTAAATTCTCAACAGCAACAAAATGCAACCAAATTTTTGCATTTTTACTACGAAATTTCTTTGAAATAGTTCAATTGTCAACAAAATGATTAAATTTTCAACAAGATACTTGTTCAGGAAGATTATTATTTTTCAGGATTATTATTCAGGAAAATTATTTTCCTTACAAAAAATACAAATTTTCAACAAAATAATTACATTTTCAACAAAATATTTAACTTTCAACCAAACAGTAGAGGTTTGAATTGAAAAATGCATTTACATTTTCAACCAAATAGTTAAATTCTCAAGCCAAACAAAAACGATTTTTTTTAAACACAGTCGAATTTTCAATAGAATAGTTCAATTTTCACACAAATATTTGGATTTTCAATCTGCAAAGATGAATTCTCAATATAAAAGTTGATATTTCACGCAAAAAAAATAAATATCATTTTTTGAGTTAACCAAGTACCGAAATTTATAAAACGACAAATTTTCAACAAAAAAAAATGAATTTTCAAACTAATACTTAAATTTTCAACTAAAAAAGAAAAATTTCCAATTAAAAAAGCGAATTTTCAAAGAAAAAAGGGGTGAAATTCCTACTAAACCAGATTAAATTGTCAATCAAAAAGGACGAATTTTCAACTGATAAAGTGTCATTTTTCACAAAAATCGAGAATTTATATTTTCAGAAAGAAAAATTAATTTGTATCTAGAATGAAAATGAACTTTCAGCAAAATAGTGAAATTTTTAACCAAAGAGATGATTTTGCAACTCAAAAAATAGATTTTGAACCGCGTAATTTAACTTTTACGACAGTAGTTGAATTTTCAATTGAAAAAGATCAATTTTTAACAAAATTCCAACCGGAGAGATGAATTTCCAACTGAAATAATAAATTTTCAACTGGAATAGTTGAATTTTTAGCTAAAAAAATTAATTGTAAACCAAAAAGATGACATTTCAACCATAACGATGAGTTTTCAGCTCAATAAGACAAATTTACAGGAAGATATTTCAATACAAGCAATAAAAACATTACATGCTGGTAGCAAAGCGAGTGTAAGGGTGAACGGGAAACTGAGTGACTGGTTCAATGTTATGGAAGGTGTTAAGCAAGGTGTGGATCACGGAACAGTAAAGGTACGTGGGTTAGCGTTTGCGAATGATAAGGCTGTTATTGCAGAGTGTATCGGAAACTTGCAAAGAATGTTGAGCAAACTGAATTCAAGCATGAACAGCATCGGCTTCAAAATGACTGTGAAAGAAACAAAAATTATGGTGTTGGAAGGAGAGGGTGAGAAAACAATATGCAACATTTACCTAAGCAATGAGAAAATAGAACAAATTGATGAGTACGTATAACTTGGTAGCCTATTCACAAGTGACGGAAAGATAGATGGAGAGTTAAATAGGCATATAAACGAGAGCAAGAAGGTTATCAGCAGAGCAGAACCCATTATAAAGAGTAAACGTAAATCAAGTGAAGATAGAAGGGCAATACATAACTCTATCAAGTTGAGCTAAAAGGGCAATACATAATTATATATTCATACCGGCTGCGCTGTACGGAAGCGAGAAGTGGACCTATCAGGAAAAGGATAAGAGTAAAATTAAGATATGCAGCAAAACACTAATGGACAAAGTGAGTAATGGTTTTATCCTTAAAAGAATGTGTTGCAGAGGAGACAGTAAACTAAAGTAAATGGCAGAGTGCCCAGAGACAGACCGCGGTAATAATGGTTAGAATGTGTGAATGAGACCTTAATTCGAAGAGACATAGAAAGCCATAGAGTCTATTCCCGTTTCAAACTTATCTTCAATTTCGTATGTTTACAAAAATGCATTCCGTAACACATTGTTCCTTCATACAACATATATTTTCCAAATATCATAAATAATTTGAACAAATTTCAATCTCTACTGAACTATAAGTTCCATAGATGAGTTGTAATAGAATAAACGATTAAATTACCTTTGCCCATATCGATGCATATTGCGCATATATACTTCAGCATTTAGTCGTAATGTATACCCAGGAAGTATAATTTTCAACCTTTGCTTATAAATATACGTTCTCTAGTTCCATGTAGGTTTACGTAAAGGTCGTATTATCGATTGACATGATTATTAACATGCCTCATGAAATCCCTTTATTCAGATTTTCCAAAACCTTGAATCGCAAATTTCTTTCTTTTCGGTAGGAAATTATCCCCCATTCATGCCCGATTTTGAAATATATTTATAGGTTGCTGTGGAGGTTTTTGTGCCGAAAAATCAACCTTTTAAATTTTTTAATTTTCACTTCTAGAGTTTTGTTCCTCAGAACAAATTTTGGAGATGGGTTTTGTTAATATCCTTACAGTAACAATTTAATGATAAAGTTCAAATTATGAGGTCAAATTCATCCCTCAAAATCCTATGCAATCATTAGGCTCTCAGGGAATATTATTTAGGGGAGAGTGGGGCTAAGCTGACAGTGGGGCTATGCTGACACTTGCTTTTTTAAAGAAAAATATAGACCGTGTGAACTTGGGCTTTTAATAAAAGTGGGCCCTCATGCCCTAACTTCATCGACAGAGTTCTGTCGCATTCTGCATGACATGGCACATTTTACGACACAAAAAGTGTTTTCAGGGTCAAGAATGTTTTCCGACGCTTGTGAAAAATTGTATTTTTCTTTTGTGAAGCATCTTCCACTATAATCAAGGTATATTCATCTGACGTAAAACTAGGTGCTCAACATGAATGTGTTGTTGAATTTTGATCTCCCGATGATTTTTTAATGTTTTTTGGACACCAATATGCAAAATTGACGCGTGGGGCCAAGTCGACATCGAGTACGTCATCGTGCCTACAGGATACAGACAGACATACAGACAGACGTACAGGCATACATACATACATACATACATATATACATACATACATACACACACATACATACATTCAGACATACATACCTTCGTAAAAATATCTTTTTCTGACTCAGAGGGTCTCAAAACGTAAAGATTTGATGAAACCCGACGATGGCCAATTTTACATAAAACTAATACCTCCGCATTATAGGATGAAAATTTAAACAAATATAATTTAACAACCTACTACGTTTTGTTGGATTGAGAATTTAGTTGGCTACAATAATAAAAGTCAAAAGAATGTGTCCTTTTCATTCTTCAAACATTATGGTCACGTGTCGATTTTGCCCCAGGAGGTGGGGTGGGAGGGGGGAGGGGGTGTCGGCTTAGCCAAACGATTTTTCGCTCGATAGATTTTCCATAATTTCACTTCTTTCTAAAAATTGATAAATAAAGCACCGTAATTCAAAATCATCATTAACATTTTATAGCCAACTTAATTCTTGATCCAACTATACCTAATACGTCGTCAAACAATAATTTTTTCAAATTAAAAAAAGAAAGAAATTCAACAATCGATAAATTCTTTTTAAAGGAATGTCTTAAAACTTTTTTTTTTATATTTACTATCATCAATCGCGCGTGTAGTTTATTGATTTAAAGGACAAAATAATTGATATTACAGAATACATCTTTCATATATCTATTCATTTTTTATTATTATTTGTTTTTAAGGATATATAAATATAATTATCCTGAAATTCTTGAAATAATTCAGAAAGATTCTTGCAGATTTCAGATATGTCAGTTCAAAATTTGAACAACAAAATTATTCTTAACCAAATATTTGAATGTTCAATCACAAATGATAAATTCTCTACGATATTTCCATCTTGAATCCAAAGTAGTTGAAACCAACCAAAGAATACGAATTTTCAACAAAAAAGTTGAATTTTTAATCAAAAAAATCTGCCCGCTTCGCGGGCACATTCTCATCGCGCGCTTCGCGCGCGGCTCGCTTCGCTCGCAAGTTTGAGCGCGCCTAGGGCGCGCGACTATTGGATCTCGCGCTTCGCGCTCGATCATATATTTATCTCGCGCTTCGCGCTCGATTATGTATTCACCTCGCGCTACGCGCTCGGGCGTATTCACATCGCGCTTTACGCTCGATTCCTCTAGATCTTTGAACTTCGTGTTCGACTTCGATGAAAAGAAAAAGTTTATTTCTAAATATTAGAAAATTATCAAAACCTCTACATATGAAGTGATTGTTAAATTTGTTTTTATTTTAGACTGAAAAGGAAATTTATTTACTCAAGGTTCTATCGACCTTAAGGAACACATTCTCATCCAGATGCTCGCGCTTCGCGCTCGATATTTGATTTCAAATTCATTTGAACCTTGCGTTCCACGTTAGGTTCTAAGCACCGTATAATAGAAACAAAAAAGTTTGAGCGCACTTACGGCGCGCGATTTGGGCGTCGCGCTTCGCGATTTGTATTTGATTTCAAATCAAGAATAATTATATAAATTAAGCGACAAATCTTATTAGTTAAAATGTTATTTCAGATTTTCCGTTTTTCAAAGAAGTTATTTTTTTCATTTTGAATATATTCTTACAACGAAAATGGATTTTTCCAAAGTTTTCCAAAAATTTGATTTCTTTTCTGTCAATGTTATTTTCACGAATAAAATAAAAACTACGCGTCCTATCGAAACATGATGGATAACAAATTTGTACCTCTTCTTTGAATGAACAAATGTTGTCTTCGTCATGTTTTTCGTAGCTTGTGTTATTCGTCTAAAAATTTATTTTTTCTATTTTCAATGCTGTTTTTTATAAATAAAACAAAAACTACGCGTCATATCAAAAAGTAAATAATAACAAATTTGTAGATCTTTTTTAGGTGCATAATTTTGGTCCAGTCATCTTTTGTCGTATCCTGCATAGTTTCACAGCAAAATGGAATTTTTGATTTCTCATTATTTTGTTGTGCGATCAGAATTTAAATTTTTTATTTTTTGAAAAATTCAAAAAGTTATTATGAAAATATTGTAAGGTGTTCAAAAAGCAACGTTTTTCTTCTCTTGACTTTTTTTCATAACGTGCGTTTTTCGGCTTAAAAAGTTCATTTTCGTTTGTTTTTTGGAATTTTGAAAATGCTATAACTCTGGTAATTTTTTTTTTATCTGAAAAAGTCATTAGGATATTTTTTTTCTCTTTTTGCTTCCTACTAATAACCGTCCATAGAATTTCCAAAACTTCAAAAAAAGTGTTCTCAAAAATTTTCAAAATGTGCTCACTTTTTGAATTTTCATCCGAAATAGCTGGTTAACGAACTTGTTCTTTCTTTTTAGGCCCTAAAAAAGTGTGCCAAAGCACAACCCAATCTGATTATTTTTTCGAAAGTTATCGTGCCTACAGACAGACAGACAGACAGACAGACAGACACCTTGATAAAAACCTTTTTTTCTGGCTCAGGGGGTCTCAAAACGTGGAGATTTGATGAAAACCGACCAAGTCAAATTTTACATAAAACCAATACCTTCTCATTAGAATGAGAATGTAAAAATTGTACAGTCCAGGACGAAAGAAATTTATACCAAATTATAGTTTCAGGGGAAAGATAATTCTACCGTTTATTTGTTTATTTGTCTTTCAAAATATATACATTTATTTTTCCCAGGATTCGCGAGAAAATGTAGAAAGATTTTTTAAGATTCTAGATATGTCGAAAAAGTATCAAGAAAATTTGTATGAAAGTTTTTTTATTTAAAAGAAATTTACAAAATTTTAGAAGAAATTCTATTCAGTTTGAAAGATATTCCGAACTTGTACCAGTTTGAACAAAATAAAAAAAATGTTGATAAATTTTTGGAAATCTTTAAAAAATTTCAAATATTTTTAATCTCTTCAATCCTTCTAAGATTCCTAAATTCTGAAAAAAAAATTTTCGTAATGAAGAAATATGCCTTGAAACCTTCAGATTATTTTTTCAAAATTTTGGAAAACTTTTGAATTGTTAAAAAATCTTTTTTAATAATCTCATCATAACATGAACCTTAATTTCCTACAAAATTCTCAAAAAGTTTCATAATTTTATATTGAAGTCTCCAAAAGTCGACAAATCGATTCAAAATTGTCACAATCTTTTCGAATTTTTTCCTTTTTAAAAATTTTGTTCAATCATTTTAAATGTCTTTATAAATAATTCGAATTTTTACGGACATTTTTAGAAAATCTTTCAACATGGGGAAAATTGCTTTAAAACCTTCCAAAATTTTTTTGTCAATCTTGGAAATCTTTTTAATTAATTAAAAATCTTTTTTAATAGTCTCCAAATATATCTTTTTTTATTTTTATTAGAATTTATAAATTATTTCAATAATTTAAAATATCTTCATAAACAATTAGATTTTTTTCTTAAATGTTCAAAAATCTTTCAAAATGAAAATAGATTGCCCCAAAGCCTTCGAGATTTTTTTTTGACGATTTGGAAATCTCTGAAAATGCTTGAAAATCTTGTTGGATAATCTCACCATAGAATTAATTTTAAAACCTTTCAAAATCCATAAACAGCTTAAAAAATTTATTCCAAAATCTTCAAAATTCTACATAGTGACTCAAAATTATTCAAATCTTTTTAAATTTTGAATTAATCTTTCAAAATCAAAAGGATTGCCTTAGAAACTCCGACATTCTTTTTGGACAATTTTGGAAATCTTTTGTGTTTAAACATATTTTAAAATAATCTCATCATGAAATTAATCATAAAACCTTTGGAAATCCTTAAACTGTTTCAAAATTTTATTTAAAAATCTTCAAAATCTACATATTGATTTAAAATTGTCAAATTTGTTTCAAAATTTAAATTATACTCAAAATTTTCCAGACATTTTGAATATCTTCATCAATCGTTCGAATTTTTCCTAAAATTTCAGAAAAATCTTCCAAAATTGAAAAATTGAACTAAAATATTCCAAATTCTTTATTTACAATTTTGGAAATCTTTTGAAATGTTGAAAAATCTTTTTGCATGATCTATGTAATCAAAAATTAATTCTTTAGTATTGAAAATCATAACAAATTTTCCTAGGAATTTAAAGAAATTGTTCATATTATCTTAAAAATTTTTTGATTCTCTTAAATCTTTTTGAATAATGTCTAGAATTATTATTTTGAAAATATATTTTTCCTGGTATCTCAAGAAAAATTTTACTTGGTCTAGAAAACTTAACAAAATTTTTGAAATCGTCTACATTTTTTGTTTGAAATCTTCAAAAATCTATGTTTTCAATTTTTTGAAACCTTCATAATTTAACATTAGTTTCTGAATCTTTTCAAAACATCTAAATATCTCTTAAACTTTTATTTATTTATTTTTTTTCATTTTTCAAACTTGTAAAATTGAAAATTTCTGCTTTAAAATCTTGTACCTCCTGTTTCAAATAAAAAATCCTATACAATTTTTACATGAATCTTTCGAAAATTTATCAATTCTCTTGAAACCTTTCAAGCTTTCAAAGTTCTTGAAAAGCTAATTTTGCCGAAATTTCAAGTATAGTATATTGTGCACCAAGGCAGTGAACTAGCCTTTTTTTGGCTGAGCGTGAGTTTTTGCAAACACTCGAGACCGTGAAAAGACTTCGCTGCCTCGGCACACAAGATATTTTATGCAATAAGAGTAAGGTTTCCGAGTTTTCTCATTTTATTACGTCTCAAATTTGAGGTTAGTTCAAAGGGACAAGTACTGCGTGGAACAGTGCGCAAGAGTTAAAGTAACAAACGCGCATGCGCGCGCATTTCCCGCGGATGGTGATGTCCCCATAATTTTCTGAAAAATGTGTTAAATAGATAAGATGTGTTGAGATAAGACGTGTTCACTCTGAGTTTTTGAAAAATAAAATCATCATCCTTTATTCTACTTTGGTTGAGTTGTCTCATTTACAGTTTTTCTAAATTACCACATTTGTCCCTATGACCAACACGAACCCTACTTTTGTCAGATCAAGAATCCCTTCAGAATCCTAAAATTTAGAAGCGTCAGCTCCACTCGACTAGATTTGATCTGCAGAATTATCGCATAGAAATCTAAAATGCTGCTGCAGGGTCCGACCTATTTTTCGTCTCCAGCCCACGTAACATCTTCGAGAGAAGATTTTTTCGCCAGCAACGAGGAGATAAGAAAGAACTGGTTTATTGTGGTAACATAGTCAAGCCGTGTCACCTTTGCTAGTACAAGACACTGACAATAAAATAATTTCTGAGAGACACTCTTTTAAAACTTTCATCCTTCCTTCCTGACCTTCCACCTCTTCTTCTTTGTAGTCTGTTGTCTATATTTCTATATTGCCTCCACTTAGAGTTGACAGAAAGGAGCTGTCCTTTAAGTTTAAGCTGAACTCTAACCTGTTTACACGAAAACTTGCTTAAAACATCGTCTACGAAAATGACATAAAAAAAGAATGGACGCCAACTCGCTTCCGGCAACCAGCAGAATGATTTTTATTGTATTTCCTGTCTTGTCGATCTCCTGGGAATAAATGGGCAAGAAAGAAGCTTGAACCTTGTCAACTCCTTTTACTACTCTATTCGGTGAATGGAATCAAAGGAGGGTAATGAAGTTTTTGATAGAGACCAGATTTCGACGTGCCCAAATGAAAAGGTTCCATCTGGAAGAAACCAAATAAGAAGGTGCTAACTCGTGGAGACCAAATGAAAAGGTGCTAACTCGTGAAGACCAAATGAAAAGGTGTTACAGAGTTGAAGGCGCTGATGTACCCAATACAATTTGTGGGATTTTGAAGCTTCAAGAGTTCGCTGTGCGAGTTAGCACCTTTTCATTTTGTCTAAAGTAGTTAACACCTTTTCATTTGGTTTCTCCGAGATGGAACCTTTTGATGTGTACAGGTAAATATAGTGAAATTAAGTTCCATGTTAGAAAGTTAGATTTTTTTAATGGTTGTTCTTCAGTTTCTGAAGATTAATCTTTGAGAGTTTATGTAAGATTAAATTTAGTACTATTGGGATTAGAACCGTTTGCATAACCTTCCGTTTAAATAATTCATCTGATAAGGACACTAATTGGATGGAACCTGGCACTAAGATCGATAATGTTCCTGAGATGCAAGTTCGTTAGAGACGGTATCAGAGGGCCTTTCTGTTTAGTAAAAAGAGTTTCTATAGTGTTGATGAAGAAACTAATTATTAAAAAATACTAGTTTTAGAGAGGGACCGTCCATAAATTCAGTACCCAATTTTGGACTATTTTAGACCCCTCTCCTTCCCCAGTTACGATTTTGAATCAAAATATATTGCATTTCGAACAAAATAATTAAATTTCTGAAGAAGACGAATTTTTTTAAGACAGATCAATTTTAAGCCAAGAAAAATTAGTTGTCAGCCAAGAAAGATGTCTTCCTACCATGAAAGATTAATTTTCAGTAAAAAAAAAAACGAATTTCTAACAAAACAGTCAAATTTTCTACCAAAATGATGTCATCTACCAAATAGTTACATTTTCAAGGGGAATAATTAAATTCTCTAAAAATATTTGAATTGCCAACCAAACAGTTGTATTTTCAAACCTACAAAGATGGATTTTCAACCGAATCGTCAAATTTTCAAAACAAAATAGGTTAGAATTTAACCAAAAATAATTACATTTTTAACCAAATAGATCAATTTTCAAACCCCATATTGAATTTTCAATAAAAAAAAGTTCATTTTTAACCAAGAAAGATGACTTTTAAACCATAAAAGATAGATTTTCAGTAATAAAATGAATGCTCAATAAAATAGTTAAACTTTTAACAACAACAAAATCACACTAACTACATAGTTAAATTATTAACAAAATCATCAATTTTCTAACAAAACAGTTTAATTTTCTAACAAATAGTAGAATTTTCAACATACAAAGATAAATTTTCAAGCAAATAGTTGAATTTCAACTGAAAAAGATGAGCTTTTAATCAAAAATAAAATAGTCAAATTTCCGGTTTGAAAAATTACCTTCAAAATGAAAAATGAACGAATTTTCATGATGTTCAATTCAACAAGAAGAGGCAAATTTGTAACCAAATATTTAAACCCTCGAACGAAATAGATGAATTTTTAATAAGAATGTTGATTTTCTATCCAGAAAGATGAATTTTCAACCGAATTGTTGAATTTTGAACTAAAAAAAAATCAGGTTCCAACCAAAAAAGTTATTTTTTCAAACAAAAATGGAATCGCCAAGTTTTCAGTTGAAAAAATTAATTTTCATCAAACATGAGCTAATTCTCAAGAAGAAGGTTAATTTTTAATCTAGAAAGATGAATCTTCAACTAAAAAGTTGTATTTTTTAATGAAAAAGATATGCTTTCAATTTATAATATTTCAACCAAAAATGGAATCGCTAGGGTTTCAGTTAAAAAATTAATTATTTTTCAACAAACAGAAACAAAGTTTTCAGCTAGTTGAATGCAACCCAAAAGACGAATTTTCAACAAAATAGTTGAATACTCAACCGAGAAGATGAATTTTCAAATAATAAATTCAAATTCCTTCCTAAAAAATGAATTTTCAACAAAATACAGAATTTTTCTACCAAATAGTTGAATTTTCAACTAATAAGGGATAAACTTTCAACGAGAAATGGAATAGTTACATTTTCAGTTAGAAAATTTAATTTTTAACAAGAAAAAATGAATTTTCAAAAAAATACAGGAATTTTAAACTAAATTGTTGAATTTTGATGTCAAAAATACAAATCATCTACAGAACAGTTCAATTTTCAATTCGAAAATATGATTTATTGAAAAAAAAGTTAATTTTCTAACAAGCATTCAAACTTCAAAATATTTATTTTACTTTTTAACCAAAAAGCTGAAATTTTCACCAAAATAGTAGAATTTTCCACCAAAAATATAGAACTTTTAACAAAAAGTTAATTCATAACCAAATAGTTCATGTTTCTACAATATTTATGAACTTCCAATAAAAAACGAATTTTCTACGAAACATTTGAATATCTGATAATATGAATTTTCAATCAAATAATTAAATTTTCAAACGAATGGTAGAACTTTCAACCAAACGAGATGAGTTTTAAACCGAAAACATTATAGTAGACTTTTTAACCAAACAAAAATTAGCTTCAAACAATACGTCAAATAAACAAGTAGTCAAAATTGGCGTTTTTTCTCGTTAACTACTTTGCCTACTGTAATCTATTTTGAAATTCAGAACAAAAATTTTGTAACGTACTGAGAACACCCCAGAGTATTTTTAAAAGAATTTTCAGATTTTTTTGAGATTCATTTTTTTTTAAACCACTTCCAAACATAATGTGAACATTTTTGCATTATTGTCTGCAATACTAGATCCGCTATCTTGAATCTTTTTTGAAAATTGACGTCTGAAATATGGAATTGATTTTCAAACATATCAAGTTATCATTGAACTGTGATGTTGCAGAGAACTTTGGGAAAATTCGCAATTTTTGTTCAAATTTTTCATCAGGAAATGTAATAAAGTTTGTAACGTTACGTATTTTTTAGCGTGACCCCCTCCTTCACCATTCAATTATCAACGTTGTTTATGGGCGGTCTCCTAAAAATGTCAGATTTTTATCACAATGATAAGCGGCAGGTGTCTTTATTCACAAAGTTGTCATCATCCTTTGCATCAATGCCGACCATGTATATCTACATGGTATAATCAACCATTCCTAATCGCAAAGGACACCATCCTTGTTTTATGCAAAAGATTTCCTGAAGAGATAGTTCCAGATGGATATCCTTATTGTCGAGGAAATTATATTTTGAAATAAAGCTTCGAAATTGATGCTGCTAGTCATCCCTAATTGTGAAGAACATCATCTCGGTCAGCAAATATTATCAAAGATAGCGGAAAATCATTGTTTTTGTTTTATAGGCAAACATCAGATCAACTAGAAAATTCATCTTCCATCTTTAAGGAATTCATCCTCACTCAGAAACGATAATTACAAGTAGGATATAGACTCTATGCCATATTTGTAATTCCCTTACTGATCAATAATATCTAACTCCAAATAATAGATCAAAAGACCAACAAATCTCTTGATGAACTTCACCTAAGCTCATCGAGCTTACAAATTCCAATTGATTTCCCAACACCTCTCCTCAAACTAATTCCTATTTCTAATCCCAGTTGAAAATTTCGAAATTGAGGAAGCAATTCGACCGAATAATTAATTACCACCCAGGCACGTTAATCGTACAGTTTTTTTCTGAAATTTTGAACCACGCCGCCCCCGTAATTTGTTGTGACTACATTTTTTTCATAAATTTAGTCAATACTGTTTCTCAGGAATTAACAAAGCTGTTCAACTTTCAGCCAAGTACACTCAACTCCCGATATAAGAACGAATTCAAGCAGGGGTTGTAGTGGCCTTGACCCTGAATCAGGGGAATCCAAACGTGAAGAGGCAGGGCTACGTGAATCATTTTTGTTGCATTTGGACGCATGACGCAACTTGAAGCAACTAACGCTTGACTGAGCAACGTCCCTCTTTCAGCCCTGAAGCTCATCTCATCACGAAAATGCGGAGGCCATCAGTTCTTGGAATATCGTAAGCCAGAGTTTCTTATACTGGGAGTTGAATGAAGTTGAATTTATAAGAAAAAATGTTGAGTTTCGAAGAAAAAAAGTAATATGTAGTTTGTATTTGAAACCAATCAGTTGATGTTTTAACCAAGGAAAATCAAACTTCAACCAAATGAGATGAATTTTCAAATCAGAAAGGTGAATTTACAACGAGAGTTGAATTTTCAACCCAGAAAGATTTTTTAGCCAATAAAAGAAAAATCGACCCGAAATCTTGAATTTTGAAGACAAAAGACAATCTTTCATCAATTCAACAAAATCTGGTATAGTTCAATTTTCATTGAAGCAAATTAATTTTCGATTAAAAGAAAAAGGAATTCCCTACAAAATAGTTGAATTTTCAAACCAAAGGAGAAAATTCCTACAAAACAGTGTCAATTTAAAATCAAAACCAGTTGAATTTAACTGAAAAATGTGATTTTTCAATAAAATACTAGAATCCTCAACAAAAACAAATTAATTTGAATCGAGCAGTTGCATTATTAACCACAAAATTGATTTTCTATGAAGAAAATCTTAAAAAATATACAAAAATTTATGACCAAACAGTTAAATTTTCAACCAAGAGGATCAAATTTCTACAAAAAAGCAATAATTTTTCTTCAAAAAGGACAAATATTTTTAAAAAAACAGTTGATTTTAAACCGAACAGAATTTTTTAGTCAAGAAGAGACAAAATCCATTAAACTGTTCAATTTTTAAGCCAAACAGACGAATTTTCAAGAAAATAGTTGAATTAAAAAAAAAGAGATGAATACATACGAAGTTCAAATTTTTGGTAGAAAATTACCTTTTTTATCGAAAAATTATATTCTCAGGTTACGAATTCAAATGTTTTGTGAATAATTCGTCTTTGTGTCTTAAAAATTCAACAATTTTGTAGAAAATTCATGTACTTAGCTGAAGATTGGTCTTTTTGGTAAAACCTTAATTTTCTTGGTGAAAAATACAACTTTCTGGTTGAAAATATTAGCATTTGATCAATAATTTATCTTTTTTGGTGGAAGATTCCACTACTTGGTGAAAAGTTTAATTACTTAGTTAAAATTTAATTTTTTCAAAATTCACCTCTTTGCTCAAAAATCTTACTTTTTTGTGCAAAATTAATTTTATTTTTAGGTTAAAAATTAATTTTTTATCTGAAAATTCTTCATTTCTATTTTAATTGAAAAACAAATTTTTACAATTGAAGATTCGACTATTTGGTTAAGAATTCATTTTTCTTGATTGAAAATTCATATGAATATATGGTTGAGGATTCAACTATTCTTTCAAAAATTTGGTTTCATTTGTATATTGTAACTCGATTAAAACTCGTATTTCGGGAAAAAATTCATCATTTATAGTAGAGAAGTCATCCTTCTCAGTGGAAAATTACCTTTTTTGTTGCAAATTTCAATTTTCGGTTTGGAAATACAACTGTCTTCTAGCGAATCCTTTTTTTCGACTTAAAAATTCAACTGTTTTTGGTTGCATTTTAATCTTTTTTCTGAAAAATTCCACCATCTTGAAAATTCAACTACCTTGATGGAGGTATTTTTTTTGTCAAGGATTCAACTGTTTTGTTGAAAATTCGTATTTTTGAAATTATAATTAGTCGTTTATGGTAGAAAGGTGATATTTCTTGGTTAAAAATTAACTTTTTCCTTGAAAATTCAAATTTTCGGTTTAAGAATACAACTTTCTTCTAAAAAATTTGTCTCCTTGGCTTGAAAATTCTACTATCTTTGGTTGAATTCAAATTCTGTTGATTAGAAATTCCACAATTTGGTTGAAAATTCATCTTTCTAGGTTAAACATTCAACTATTTTGATGAATTTATTTTTTGTTGTCACAAATTCAACTGTATTGTTGAAAATGTGTCCTTCTGGATCAATAATCACAGATACACAAAAAAAAATCGCTTTTCGGCCCTGGAGGTCAGACCATATTGACTATATGTTTTTTGGGTCGCTGAATCCGAATCCGAGTCCAAAAAACCCCAGCACGTCAGGGCTCCGACATAACCTTATAAAACCTCTTAAAAATCTTATTTTTTCAATTCAGGGGGCCAGACCATGTTTATTATATGTTTTCGGACTCGCTGAATCCGAATCTGAGGTCTAAAAGCCCCAGGAAGTCAGGGTTTTCACACAACCTCAAAAAGCCTCATAAAACTTTTTCTCTGAGTCCGGGGGTCATACCATGTTTACTGTATGTTTTTGGGGTCGCTGGATCCGAATCCGTGTTCTAAAAAATTCCAGCACGTCCTGGTTTTGATTTTCAGCCCTTTGAAGGGTTATATGATGCACGAGATCCGATCGTGCAACCTCCTCGCGGTGTACATCGGGTAGCGCTAATGCCGACGGTCCCATATACCTTTGTTTTGTGAATTAAATAGGGTTTACGGGTTAAACTGATTTTTGTTCAATATACGGGTAAAGACAAAACTTTGAGGCGTTAAATAGCTTAGATTACGAGTTATGGTGAAGGTTTTGTCGAAGCCCTGACAGGTTTTTTGGAGTTCGGATTCGGATTCAGCGACCCCAAAAACATATAATAAACATGATCCGACCCCTTGACTCGAAAAAAAATTTGTATGAGGTTTCTTGAGGTTATGTCGAAACCCTGACGTGCTGAGCTTTTTTGGATCTCGGATTAAGATTCAGCGACCCCAAAAACATATTATAAACATGATCTGACCTCAAGGCGCGAAAAACGATTTTTTTTTGTGTGGCTGTGATAATTCATCTGTTAAGGTAGAAAAGTCATCTTTCTTGATTGAAAATAAAGTTCTTTGCTGAAGATACAAATTTCCAGTTGGAAAATTCATCTTTTTGGCTTGAAATTCTTTTTCTTTTTTTGAAAATTAATTTTTAGTTGAAAATTCAACTGCCTTCAAATAAATTAGCTTTTTCCCTTTTTTACTTAAAAGTTCAACCATTTTGTTGAAAGTTCAGCAACTCTGTTGAAAACTCATTATGCTTCATTAAAAACTCATCTTTTTGGTTCTAAATGCAACTTTTTAAATGACAAAAAAAAACAAATTTCGCTGTTGAAAATTCTTCTTTTTTGGTTGGAAATTGAATATATTTCATGTTAAAATCTTACGAATTTAAAGCGTTCCATAGTGAATTCAATAAGATATTTACATCAAGGCCATGTGACGAGTGGGTCACGTGACCGGAGTCCTACCTTACCGACACTTTTTTTATTTGTAAACTTATGTTCACACGAATAGCCACATCGAGTTGAAAATGTGGGATAATAGATAAGAAGCACTAAGAAATGCGGCTCTGCTCCTAAATTTATATAATTATGAAGAAAGTTTTTTTTGTTAATAATTTTTTTTTGCTTTATGATTACAGACACAAAAATAGGAAAGTTAAACGACTCGTCAAAGAGAGTAAAGAGAAAATCAGAACAGAAGAAGAGAATAAAATAATAAACTGCTTTGAAGGAATTATGAAACTATTATATAAACAGTTGAAGGAAAGTAAAAGTACAGAGTTTGCTAGCATGAGAAACAGCAAAGGCGAAATGCTATATGATATAGACGGAATAGTAGACGCTTTGAAAGAGTCTTTCAAAGAACTATTGGGAGGTGAAAATATCGGACAACAAAACTGCGACATAGAAGATAATGCATTAGAAAACCCAATTGAAAAAGTCTGTGTCACTGAGGTCAGAGATATAATTAAGAACTTGAAAAACGGTAAGGCTGCGGGTATAGACAATATTAGCGCTGAAATGCTTAAATACGGTGGCGAGTACATACCTCACAGGTTGTGCGAATTAATAAATTTATGTATCGAAACGGGAGAAGTCCCAGACGATTGGAGAAAAGCGATTATCGTACCAATATACAAAAGAAAAGGAGATAAAAGCAACTGCAGTAATTACAGAGGTATCAGCCTACTAAGTACCGTAAGTAAAATATACTCAAAAATACTTATCCGTAGGGTAATGGAAATTACAGAAGAGAAAATATGGGAAGTCCAAAGTGGATTTATGCCAGGAAGATCATGTACGGATCAGATATTTAGCCTAAGACAGGTCGCAGAAAAAAGTTTGAGAGTAGGAAAGAAAGTCTTCTGTGCATTTATCGATCTAGAAAAAGCATTCGACACTGTAAATAGAAGTAAACTTTGGGAAGTCCTTAAAGAGTATGGAGTGAATGGAGGGCTCCTACAAGCAATAAAAACAATATATACAGGTAGTAAAGCGAGTGTAAGGGTAGATGGGAAAAAGAGTGAATGGTTCGATATTATGCAAGGCGTGAAACAAGGATGCGTTATGTCCTCGTGGCTATTCATCATATTCATGGATAAGTGTCTTAGAACTGCCCTCTTCGACGAAAAAGGTGTAGATCTCGAAACCGTCAAGGTAAGTGGGTTGGCTTTCGCAGATGACAAGATTGTTATGGCAAAATCAGTCGAAGACTTGCAAAGAATGTTGAATAAACTTAACACAAGCATGAAGAACATGGACCTCAAAATTAACGTGAATAAAACGAAAGTCATGGTGTTTGAGGGAAAAAGTGAGAAAACAATATGCAACATAGTCCTAAATGATGAGAAATTAGAACAAGTTGACAAGTACGTATATCTAGGTAGTCTATTCACTAACGACGGAAAAATAGATGGGGAATTAGATAGGCGCATAAATAAGGGTAAGCAGGTTATCGGTAGAGCAAGGTCCATCCTCACAAATAAAAACATATCAAAAAAAGCTAAAATGGCCATACATAACTCTATTTTCATACCGACTGTACTATACGGTAGCGAGACATGGACCTGTCAAGAAAAGGACAGGAGTAAAATCAACGCGATCGGCATGAAACCTCTGCGCATAATATGCGGGAAAACACTGATGGACAAAGTACGAAACGAGACAATCCTCGAAGAATGTGGTACAGGGGAGACACTAGTTGACATATGGGAAAGAAATCAGCTAAGGTGGTTCGGACATCTTGAAAGAATGAAAGATGAACGACTGACCAAGCAAGTGTATAAAGGTAAAGTAAATGGCAAAATGCCCAGAGGTAGACCGCCGAAAGAATGGTTAGAATCTGTGAATGAGACACTAATACGAAGAGACATAAGAAGCCATAGAAATACAAGACCCTGCATGAAAAAATGCATGGACGTGAATGAAGCTAGAGTAGTATGCCAGGACAGAAATATGTGGCGACAAATAGTTTATAAACAGAGTGACAATAGAGTGAATGATGCCTGAAACAAAGACCTTGGATTCTAATGGGCCCAAGTGGGGAACCATACATAATAATTTTGTGAGGCTCCTCATTTGGGGTGATCGCTAGAGAGATTGATCAGCAACCTGGGTCGGAGCAGTGTTGCGGAGTGAACGTGTAATTTATATAAATAACACGAGAACTCCAGATCAATCTAAAACATCTATACATAACACCTACATACCCATCCACCCTATACCCATATACCGATCAACCTCATACCTATATACCTATTTCACTACTTTCCAACCGAACAAGTCACGCCTACCCCGGAAGGGAAAAGGCTTAATGGTATAATAGGTCCAGAGCCGCATTTCTTAGTGCTTCTTATTTATTATCCCAAATTTTCAACTCGATGTAGCTATTCGTGTGAACATAAGTTTACAAATAAAAAAAGTGTCTGTAAGGTAGGAATCTGGTCACGTGGCCAACTCGTCACATGGCCTTAATATTATTCAAAACAATTAACTTATCAATTAGTCCCCTATTTTCGCGAAAATAGCCCAAAAATGGTAACGCAGTTTATGAAAAGCCCCTTAGCAGTAGATCCATCTTCCTCCTTTCCCAGCCTCGATTTTTTTTCGCTCTCGGGCCGGAAAATTGCGGATAGAGCGCAAAAGTTACCTATATCCTATAACCCATAACCTCTCACCTTTCTTAGTAGTTGACTTCGTAGCGAGGCGCGTTCTCGACTTAACTCCGTCCAGCGGTGTAATAATTTCTAGCGATTGCTGGCACGGGTTTCTTTAGGGGGCTTTACGAGGTGAATTCATTACAAACTTTTCCCGCGGCTACATCATGCATCTCTGAATCGGTGCTCGGAAAAAGAAACGCTCAACACGGAAAAAAACTCCTTCTGAAGGGAAGACATACACCAGGAGTTGGGAATTTAAATTTGATGTTTAAATTGCAATTTCTGATGTGGGACAGGGCGGGAAAGGGGAACTGGTAAGGCAAGGTGTGGAGCAAGCTATAAGTTCTTGACTCGATACATAATGCACGTGGTGTATATTGTACCTGATGAATGTATATGTACATACATTAGTGGCGCCTGCGGAGAGAGTGTATTATATGGGTCTTAAAGAGTTCAGTATTTTCCACTATGTAGAAGGGTAGAGTATAAGATAGTGAGGAAGTTTTTCTAATATGTAAGAAAATTTTCCCCGATTAGTGTAAGTTCTCTGACTAGGGGCGATTTATGCTGAGTGCTGACCAATGAGAAAGGAGATTTAGTCGTCTTCTTCAGCTCCAATCTTTTAAATCGATTTTCAAATACATTTTTTATTATAAGCTATATCAAGAAAAATTAATTGTTACAAATAACTGTAAATACTAAATATTTCGACAGTTTAAGGCCATGCGACGAGTGGGTCACGTGACCGGGTTCCTACCTTACCGACACTTTTTTGA
Organism: Andricus quercusramuli; assembly: GCA_932178445.1. Lineage (NCBI taxonomy): Eukaryota > Metazoa > Arthropoda > Insecta > Hymenoptera > Cynipidae > Andricus > Andricus quercusramuli. Next base: position 116,700 of record CAKNXH010001199.1, read on the forward strand.
TTTGTAAACTTATGTTCACACGAATAGCCACATCGAGTTGAAAATTTTGGATAATAAATAAGAAGCACTAAAAAATGCGGCTCTGGTCCTAAATTTTTATAATGATGAAAAAGTGTATTTTGTATATAATTTGTTTTTGCTTTTTTCATAATTATTGAAATTCAGGATCAGAGCCGCATTTCTTAGCGTTTCTTATTTATCATCCCAAATTTGCAACTCGATGTGGCTATTCGTGTGAACATAACTTTATAAATAAAAAAAGTGTCGGTAAGGTAGGAATCCGGTGACGTGACCCACTCGTCACATGGCCTTAAGGTCTGTATAATTATTTAAATAATGTTTAAGAAAGGAGTTGTATCGACCCTCAGTTAAAATAGTATTCTGATGTTGATGGTAATATTGGCTTCATCAGAATATTATTTAAATAGTTAAATTGTTTTCTATATAAATATACTGGAAACATTTTGGGATTTGGGATTGGGATTTACATTTGGGATTGGATACATTCTTAAACTATTTTTAATTAATTTAAATCCTTGTGACATATTTTCAGGTTTTTTAAATCGATTTGAATTTTCCCTTTAATTCCTTTCAATTCTCCACGAGTTCTTTTCTATTCTTTCCAATTCTTGGAATTCTGCTGAACTGTATTTAATTCTCTTGAATTTTTGTCTATTATTTTCAATTCTTTAAATTCTCTTAACTCCTATTGATTCGCCTTGAATTTTTTTCCATCTTTATAATTCTTTGAATTCTTTTTAATTTTTTTGATCTTACCTTTCATTTTTTCAGATCTTTTCCATTATTTTCACTTCTTTATATTCTCTCAACTCCTTTGAATTCGCCTTCAATTTTTTTCATTTTTCCAATTCTTTTGATTCCTCTAAATTATCTTAAATTCGCTTGATTTCTTTTGAGCTGACGTAGAATTTTTCATAGCTTTTCCATTGTTTTCAATTCTTTTAGTTCTCTTGAAATCTCTTAAATTTTCTTAAGCTCACCTTTATTTTTGTCAATTTCTTGAATTTTTTTGAAGTATTTTGAATGTATTTGAATTCTCTTCAATTTTCCTTAAATACTTTTTAGTATTAATTCATGAAATTATCTTGAATTCACTTCAATCCAAATTGCAACTTTTCAATTCTTTTCATTTATAATCCAATATTTTCAAATATTTTCCGCTCTTTTAAATCATTTAAATTCTTTTGAATACTTCAAATTCTTTTAAACACTTCAACTTCTTATAATATCTTCTTTTTCATTTTATTTTAATTTGTATCATTCGGAATTATTTCGAGGTATTTTAGGTTTAGAATTATTTTGAATGTAACTTGAATTCTTTTCAATTCCGTGGACTCTCTTGAATTCTGACAATTGTCTTGAATTGTCTTGAATTCACCATGAATTCTTTTCAATTCTTCAGATTCTCTTGAATTCTGAGAATTCAAAAGAATTCGCTTTGAATATTTTCAATCATTCATAATTCTTCTCCATTCTCTTCAATTCATCGAATTCTATCAAATTATATTGAATTCTCTTGAATTTTTCTAATTGATCAAATTCTCCTCATTCCCTTAAATTTACATCGAATTATTTTCAATTCCTTCAAATTCTTTTCTAGAATTTTAAATTCTTTGAATTCATTCGAATTCATTTGAATTCTCTTCAACTTAACTTGTAATTTTTCATATCTTCTTCTTTCTTTCCAATTCTTTGATTTCTCTTAAATTCACCTTCAATCTTCTCAATTGTTCTCAATTCTTATCTATTCCTTTCAATTCTTAAAATTCTTCCAATTTTTTTTTAATTCTCTTGAATTCTTTTCAATTCCTTTAATTCTCTTAAATATTTCGAAATTCACCTTGATTGTTTTTAATTTCTTCACTTCTTCTCCTGTTGTTTAAATTATTTTCTATTCTGTTGGATTCTTTTGAATTCTTGTGAACTCATCTATATTAGTTTTGAATTATTTGAATTCTCACATTGAATTTTTCAATTATTTCAAATTTTCATGTTCTTTTCATGTTCTTTTCAAAATTCTTCTCAATTTCCTCAAATTGTCGTTAACTTATCTTAGATTTTCATTATTTCTTTTCAATTTTTGAAAAATTCTCCCAAATTGTTTTAAATTTTCTTAAAATTTCTCAGAACTTTTTCAATTATTCAAATTCCTTTAAATTCTTCTGAATTCTCTCGAATTCACCTTGAATTCGCCTTGAATTATTTTCAATTCTTCAGATTCTTTTGATTTCTTAAGAGAATTCAGAAGAATTCGCCTTGAATCTTTTCAATTTTTTCCATTATTATCAATTCTACGAATTCTTTTGAATTATCTTAAATTCTCTTGAATCATTCCAATCGATAAAATTCCCTTCATTCTATTAAATTGACATCGAATTCTTTTCAACATCTTCCAATTTTTTTCTAGACTTTTAAATTCTTTGAATTCTCTTGAACTTAACTTGCTTTTTATTCTTCATATCTTCTCCTTTCTTTTCAATTTTTTGAATTCTCTTAAATTAACCTTGAAGTATTTTCCATTATTTATATCTCTTAAGTTCTCTCCAATTGACCTCAAATCTTCTCTATTATTTTCAATTATTTTCGATTCATTTCAATTCTTCAAATTATTCTAATTATTTTTTATTCTCTTGAATTCTTTTCAATTTACTGAATTGTTTCAATTATTTTGAAATTCACCTCTATTTATTTAAATTACTTCTTTTCCAGTTTGTTTCAATTCTTTTCTATTCTGTGGGGTTCTCTTGAATTCTCGTCAACTCACCTACATTATTTTCGAATCATTTGAATTCTCTTCAATTAACGTTGAACCTTTTCAATTTCTTCGAATTTTCATATTCTTTCCAATTCTTTCCCATTCTCTTGATTTCTTCTAGTTCACCTGAATTCTCCTGAATTCCCTTGAATTTTCGAGAACTCGGCTCGAATTTTTATTATTTCTTTTCAATTTTTGAGAAATTCTCTCAAATTCTTTTGGATTCTCTTAAAATTACTTTAAATTTTTTCAATTGCTCAAATTCCTCTGAATTTTTTTAAATCCTCTTAAAGTCGCCTTGAATTTTTTCAACTATTTGAATTCATTTCAATCAATTTGAGTTCTTTAAAATTCCGTCTACATGAAAATTGCTGGTGGTTATCCCCACGATTGCGAAATTTGTCGTACCCTATCCGATTTTACACAATATACTGGTAAATATCAAGGGATGGATCACGATAGTTAACTGGAGAATAGAGATAGACTTTAGTGTAAAGTCTATAGATTATCGTAAGTTTCAAGCCGACAGAGCATAAAGAGTCATGGCGCAGAGGTAGAGCGTAATGTCTATAAATAAGGTCGAAGCTAATAACCTGGCTTCTTATACCTGGTTCTGCTTTCCGCCGGGTAATTCGTTTACTCAGGGAGTCGGCCAGACCAGACACGTCGCGGGCGAAATGTATCGCTGAGCCAGCCCTCATATAAGTTAAATTTAGCGAGAAAAAAATGAGAAGCTAGAATAGGGGTGCTGCGGGGTCGCCCCTACGCCCCGAAAACAAAGGAAACATCGGTCACGCTTTGCGGCCGTGAGAAGTCAGGTGTTTTTTGTTTGGGCCGCTTCTATTCGGACTCTTGGATAATGACTTGAAGGAGGAAACGACCTCGAAAGTGGATGGTAATCAATAAAAAATTAAAAGGCGGTTTTTTAGAGACGGGAAACATTAATTATTTTGAGAACTAATTGCAGATATCTATAATTCATTCAAAATAATGTACATGTTTCCAATTTGTGACTTTAATTTTAGTAAAAAGAACCTCCACTTGGTTTTTATAATAAGGTAACATTATGTTGTATAATGATTTGATGGGTACAAATCAATCCTTTCTTTGACCGATAATTTTTATGAATTTGAAAATTTTGAGAATTTGTCCAAGTCTTACGGTTCACATAAATTAAAAATAAATTGAGACAAGAAGCATTTTTTGCCTCAGATGTTTATTTTTAATCAAAACCTCCTTCTCGTTCCTTGACGTTTTGGTAACAATTGCGTACCTTTTTCAAAAGGTTTTAAACTTAAATAATAATTAAAAATTGAATTACTAATGTTTTAAAATTGTTCTAATTGCTACCAGAACGGTTTTTAATGGTATTGTTTTCTCCTTTAATAATAAATTTTATAAGCAAGTTTCAGGTTGCTCCATGGGTTCACCTTTATCTGCAGTTGTAGCAGATTTAGTTTAGATTTAGACCTATTTTATAAAAACGCTATTTTGACGACATTTTAGCTGTTGTCCCTACTGACAAAATTGAAGTTTTCTTAAGTGTGTTCAATAGTATTGAAGATTGTATAAAATTTACTCATGAGTGTGAGCTAAATAATGTTATTAACTATCTTGATTTACAAACTGTTAAAACTCCAAATGGTGATTTATTAACCAATTGGTATGAAAAACCTTCTTGGTCTGGAAGATATTTAAATGACAATTCACATAATTTATTTTGTCATAAAATTGGTTTAATAAATGGTTGAGTCGATAGATGCGATGAATATCCAATTTAGAAAAGAAAATTCAAATCTATTAAAAACAACTTTATTATATAACAATTATCCGCTTAACTTTGTTAATGGCATTATTACTGAACGCATTCATGAGATTCACAGCAATAGTAATAATAATAAAAAAAATAAATGGATTGATAATTATACAAGATTTGATATTAAAGTTACTTTACCTTACGTTCAAGGTCTCTCTGAACGTTTGAGGAATTCACTTTAAAAATGCAATATTAATGTTTATTTTAAGAACATTAATACTTCGAATAATTATTCACAAAAGAAAAAAGACAGTGATTCTGTTGAAAATTTATCTTGTGTTGTTTATTTGATTAAATGTAAATGTTGCAATAAGGTTTATATAGGTGAAACTGACAGGAGATTAAAAACTAGAATTGCTGAAAAAAAAACACTTATCAACGACGTATTATTGAATCTATTTTTATAAATAATCATCGTAATATTTCTGTTGATCCACAGACAGAAATTCTAAATATTAACAAAATTTATCAAAGTATTATCAAATAATGTCAGTTTCTCTCACATTTTAAATGTGCGTATACTGCCTTCATGTATTTGTCAGTTGTTAATTCCTGTTAGTCCGTCCAAAAACCACGAAAAATTTTTTTTATATTTTTAAAATGTAGTCTTTATCTGATTGAAGTCTCTTCGATTTTTGAGACTTTCGTAATAATCTTGTTAAGTGGTTTTATTTGACTCATTATTTGACTGGCATTTTTCCAAATTGACATCGCTTTATGTTTTTTCGATTGTTTATTTTTACTCTCCGAATTGTTACCATCTGTCTCTATTTGGTCTGTTTGATTATCTCAGACTATTTTATAGCTCGGGTAAAACCTTTTATATTAATCTGCGAGAAAAAAATGTTATTTAATCTAATTCTCGATTTCTTTTAAAACATTAGTAATTTAACTTTTAATTATTATTTAGGTTTGAAACCTTTTGAAAAAGGTAGGCAATTGTTACTGAAACGACAAGGAATGAGAAGGAGGTTTTGATTAAAAATAAACATCTGAGTCAAAAAATGCTTTTTGTCTCAATTTATTTTTAATTTATGTGGACAGTAGGACCTAAATAAATTCTCCGAATTTTCAAATTCAAGGTAACATTAATTGTTAAACAAGAGATTGGCAATTTTATTTGAATCACACGTTCCATTATATGGACAAAATGATTGTTTGAATAAATATCGACTCATTCTGTTTACGGAAATGGACCGACTCGTTATTTGTCATGATTATTTATGATTATCCAAACTGTTATCTCTTTTTATCATTGTTTAAATGTGCATTTACCACTTTTCAGTCAAATACGTACAGCAAAAAGAAGACATATGTTTATCAATTTTTCTTTTTGCTTTTTTTTGTTTGTTTTAACATTGGATTTTTTTAAATGCACTTAATAATCGCGCAAGTGACGTACGAACATTGAGGTTCCTGCCTGTCAATATCTGTCCAGCCACGAAAGTTTTCGATTAGAACCAGATTTTTTAAACTTGTATTGGATTTCTTGGTCAATTATTAACCGATTGCATGAATTTTTTTAGAATCAATATGAAAACATTAGAAACTACATTTGTAACGACAAATCGACTAATAAATCAATAATTTTTTCTGGGAACTGAGAAAATGAAAGTTGCATTTTTGTAATAAATTTTAGCCTTTTGTTCCACATTATCGAATCGATTGGCACCATATTTTTAATTCAAATCTACTGATTGATAATTACATTTTCAGACTATTCAAAATTTTTTGAAGAGTAAGTAAAAATCTAAAATGCATTATCAATTTTAAGATTGATCCGGTTAATAGTTAATTTAGATGGGTGTTTTTTTCTTGTCTGTCATTTTTATGAGTTTTTTTTTTTTCTTCACATTTAAACCGGTTGAAAAAAAAAGAATATTAGGCATAATATTTATAAATCAATAATTGTATTATGTTAATGAATATATGTACAGCAGGGTGGCTCAAAAACACTTTTTTCTCTTGATTTTAACTGCTGCCGGTTTTGACTTGAAGTTTCCCATGTAAAATGCATGGGGAAAAATCACTTTTTTTAGTTTTTGACATAATTTTATAGGGTTTGAAAAAATGTGACGGGAAAGTATGGAGGCTTGTAGAGAATTATCCAGCGAAAAATGCCATGTATCGGACATATGGGTTTGACACCCCTAACACACCCGTACGAGTCCCTGAAAACTACCCTTAAAACCACAAATATCAATTCTTGATGAAACGATCCTTTGAGCACTGTATTCTCATCTTTCTTTAACAAAAATTATTTATGTTGGTCTAGCGGAATATTTATTAACATTGCTTAATTAATTTTCAATCATTTAATATAAACAAATCGAATTTTTTAAAATTTTTTTTTCGAAAATTCGTTTTTTTTACAAAATTATTGCTATTGGACTGGTGGAATATTTATTGAGAATAATTTATCAATTTTCAATTATTTGAACAAATAGAATTTGTTCAAATAATTTTCTTTTGAAATTTTTGTATTGAAGTATTATTATTTCTTCAGTGAAATGTTTATCAACATTTGTTAATTGATTTGCAAAGTTTCAAACAAAATCCATTTGATAACTTAATTTTTCTTAAATATTTTTTTTTCAGAAATAAGGATTTTTTGCATAAAAATTCGTCGAACTGGCAGTTTATTATCTTTAATAATATAAATTCATTATAAATTATTCTCCAATTCTATAAAAAATAAATAACGATAATAAACTACCAGTTCAACGAATTTTTGAAAAAAACATTTTTTAGTCAAATGGAATTTGTGTAAATGTTTAAAAATTAATTAATCAATGTTGTTAAATGTTCCACTAGTCCCCCAATAATGATTTTCACAAAGGACAAAATTTGAAAAACAAATTATTAACACAAATTCTAATAGTTTAAATGATTGAAAAGTAATAAATTATTGTTAATAAATATTCCACTAGATCAATGGTAATAATTTTCACGAAAAAAACGAATTTTCGAGAAAAAATTATTGAACAAATTCCATTTGTTTCAATATTCGAAAATGAATAAATTATTGTTAATAAATATTCCACTAGACCAATAGTAATAATTTTTAGGAAAAAAACAAATTTTCGATAAAAAATTATTTAAAAAATTCCATTTGTTTAAATATTTAAAAATTAATAAATTATTGTTAATAAATATTCCACTAGACCAATATAAATAATTTTAGGTAAAAAAATACGAGAAAACAGTGCCCAAAAGGTCGTTTTTATGAAGAATTGATATTTTTGGTTTTAAGTGTAGTTTTCAGGGACTCGTGGGGGTGTGTTAGGGGTGTCAAACCCATATGTCCGATACATGAAATTCTTCTTCGGATAATTTTCTATAAGCCACCATACTTTCCCGTCACATTTTTTCGAACCCTACAAAATTATTTCAAAGACTGAAAAAAGTGGGTTTTCCCCATGCATTTTACATGGAAAACTTCAAGTCAAAACCGGCAGCAGTTAAAATCAAAAAAACGAGAAAACCATAACTAGGGATTTTCGTTTTTCGGATTTGGAACAAAATGGGGGAGATCGTTGCCCTCTAGCCTGAAAAAAAATTTTGCTATGCATTTTTGAGCCACCCAATTTGTAAACAACAAAAGAAGTTTTTTATTAAAAATGGGGTTAACTGCATAGCTTTGTGGCGTTCCCCAACTCAGTTAAATCTACTTTTCACTTATATTTAACCTTATTTTCAGTATTGAACAAAACTTTTGTTTATGGATGGCCATACCTCAACTCGGGAAAATCCACTTCTCAATTATGCTTGACCCTATTTCCAGTTCAAGGCACCACCTGTTCATTGTTGGCCATACCCCAAATCCGAAAATTTACTTCATACCCAAGCTCGTCTAAATCTACCTATCAGTTATATTTGAACTAATTTCCAGTACTTAAAAGAAAAACATTATTTCATAGTTGGCCATACTAGGTGGGTATATAGGTATAAGGTAGATGGGTATATAAGTGTCAGATATAGATATTTTAGATGGATCTGGAATTCTCGTGTTATTTATTTAATGACACGTTCATTCCGCAACACTGCCCCGACCCAGGTTGCTGATCAATCATTGCTAGTATTTAAAAAAATCACTCGTGTATAGTTGCACATACCCTAACTCGAGAAAATCCACTTCTCAATTATATTTGTCCCCATTTCCATTATTGAAAAAAACACCCGTTTATAGTTGCACATACCTCAACTCGCCAAAATCTACCTCACAATTATGTTTGACCCCATTTCCAGTTCTGAAGGCCGCATTCTTATTGTTGGTCATACCCAAAATCCAAAGAATTTACTTCTTTACATTTGGACCCATTTTTATTTTTGAAAAACTATTCGTTTATAGTTGGTCATACCTTAACCCGGCAAAATCTATCTTTTAATTATATTTGAACCCATTTCCAGTACTTGAAAGAACACTTGTTTATAGTTGGCCATACCACAACTGGACAAAATCTTCCCATCAATTATATTTGTACACATTTTCAGTATTTGAAAAACACCACTTGTTGATAGTTGGCGACACCATAACCATAAAACCAACTTATTTCTAGTTTTAAAAAAACACTCGTTAATAGTTGCACATCTCCCAACATCGGGAAAATCTTCCTATCAATCATATTTGAACCCATTTCCAGTATTAAAAAAACCTCACTCGTTTATAGATGGCTACACCATAACTTGGCGATTTATTTCATATACTGCTTACTAATATGGTCAGGAAAATTTCATTCGTAATCAAATTGTTTTCAGCGTAATTGAAAAGTTTAGTTATAATTATATCCAAAAATAAAAAATGGTATTGTATTGTATTGCCTTGAATGAAGGCTTTTATATGTGGTGCTATTATTACTTCATTAAAATAAACTGATGAATAATACATTTTTAATGATAAAAGATTCAAAGGAATTCACTGTTTGGTATATAATAAACTAAGATAAATAAATAAATAAGAAGTCTAATATGTCCGTAACTCTATGGTAGAAAACAAGAATAATAAGAGTCCCAAAATAGCCATTATCCAACTTATTTAATCGAATAATGTAAGCCTTCAATAAAATTGATATCTGCATAATTTTGAGAAAATTATTTTGGGAGAATAAGAAGGAAATCGAAGATAATCAATAAGCGTATTCTAGTGGGTTACTTCAATTCTTATAAAATTATAATAGAGAACAAAAAGGGGAAAAATTAAATATTGAAAGAAGATGATATATTTCATGATAAATCATACCTCCTATACGTGTATTTTAGAAATCAAACATAAAATTTTGAATAGAAGAAGAGCATCAAAAGTAGATGTAATTTATTATTATTGCATACATAGACTATGTGCACGAAAAGTGGGACATATAATTATATCTTTTTCGTCGAACACGCGGATTGATTTTCTTTCATTTCCTTTGAATTATTTCCAAAATTGCATTTTTTAACTTATGTTGATAGTAATTTCATTCTTATAGGATTACACTATCCCATTTCTTGAATTAAATATAAGCGTTTGCATAAAAAGGTTATGTCTGGTATAGAGTTACATATAGGGGCAATGTATCTGGATAAATTCCCTGCATTATAGGCCCAAAACAAACCCTCTGAGTTGAAAAATTAGTCTAACATTTCCTAAACTAGAACATACCATTTTTGCACATTCTTGTTCTTTACCTTTCATTCAACTTTTAATTTTTTTCCATGATTTTCACATTTCTAAGCTATCCGAACTTTAATTCACTCTATTTATCCTGATTGACACCAATTTGAGTTTTTATTGCCAGCAAATTTTTGCCTACAGACCCTAATGAAATTTCGAAAATGCATCATACCTCCTTAGAAATAAGGGTAACTGCTTCGTATGGCGGTGAAACGCAAACGCATTGCGCGATCAAATATGAGAAGTCGTTCTGAGACCGATGGAAGGTCAGGAAGTAAGAGCCTTCGTAGGTGAGTTTAAGACTACATGAAAAGCTCACCTACTCTCTTATTAAAACTTCAAATTGACGCTATCAAGCGACAAAACGGATTCCGAGTTACGTTGAGATCCTCGTTATATCCAGGGTAACGTTGGCCTTATTATGAAGGAAAAAAATGAACGTTCTCGAGTTATTAAACAGCACCTTCATAAAGGGAAAGACATGATGGGCGTAAAAATGATTTTGAAAACTTAATTAAGATTCTTTGCTATAAAAGTCAGTAACCCGGCAATAACTGAGGGGCCGGATTCTATGAGAGTAGTATAGTACACTCAACTCTCGATATAAGACTGGTAAAATTCATGTACTATTTCGTTGACAATTCGTATTTTTCTGTAGAAAATTAACCTTCCTCTTTAAAAATTCATGATTTGGGTTGAGAAATCAGCTGTTTCAATAGGAAATTCATTTGTTGTTTCAAAAATGAAATATGACTCTGAAACTTCTTTTTTTTTGCTGAAAATTACTTTTTTTCAAACTAAAAATTCAAATGTTCCTCTCTTAGTTGCAAATATATCAATTTTACGTTTAAAATATTACTCTTCGAATGACATTTTTTTGTTGTTGATTGAACATTAATTCTTCTAACAGAAAATCCAACTATTTGACTGTTCGGTTGGTCAACAAAAGATCATTCCAAGGATTTGCAATTGATTCGAATAATTTGAAGGAATCCCAAAGTATTATAAAGATTCCAGAGATTTCAGAAGATTTCAAAGGATTTGAAATATTTAAGGGTATTTTTGAAAATTTCAATGAATTTTGAAGACTTTTAAAGAGTCTTTGAAGCACTTGTAGAGATTCAAAGAATTTAAAAATTGTATTTTAGGGCATTTTAAAAAACATCAAAGAATTTTGTATTCATTTCGAAACCATAAAGGGGTTGTAAAGGTTTTTGTATACTTTAGAGTATTCTTAAAGATTCAAAGTAATTTTCAGGATTTTAATAATTTTAAGGAATATCAAACCTAACACCTATATCCCTATCTACCTCATACCATATAACGACCTACTTTACACCTATATACCTATCCCACTAATTTCCAACCGAGTAAGTCTCGCCTACTTTGAAAGGGAAATGGCTTAATGGTATAATAATAATAATATCCACAAGAAGAGATAAAAATATTGTTTGGAATTCATTTGTATTAATTTGAAATTCACCCTGAAATCTTCTTAATTCCTGGAAATTTTTAAAAATTCTGTCAAATGTTTTTAATTCACTTCAATCCTTTGAATTCACTTAAATTCTTCTAAATTCATTTCAAACTCACTGAATTCAGTCCATTTCGTAATATTTTTAATTTGTCTTCAATTCACTCGAATTGTTCGTAATTTACCATGCATTCTTAATAATTTCATCGAATTTTTGTCATTTGCCTTAAATTTCTCTAAATTCACCCTACAATTTTACTCAGATCAATTGCATTTTTGTAAATTTCCAATTCATTCGCATTCTTCTGAATTTAATTTCAATTGTTTTGTAGTCTTATGAATTTGAATTGTTCTAAATTCAAAAGAACATTAGTCATATTATTAGAACACATAAGTCACTTTGAATCACTTTTTCGGTTCCAATAGTTTACTTTTTTTGGGTAAATTGGTTCGAGACAGCCCTAAGAAAGATTAATTGAAAATTTATAAATTTGAATGTAAAATTTTTTCTTTCCGTTAAAAAAAGTTTCTCTTGTATGAAAAATGTTGTGAAATCCAAATTGTTGTCTTTAAATAATATTGGTCAAGGAAAAAGAAAAATTATGCAGCGACAAATAAGGACATTTTAAAACCTGATTTTTGCAGCCATTCTGCTCTATCTACTATAATTATCCAAAAAATCGTAAAAAACTTCCCAGACCTATAAATTTATAAAGGACTAGGATCTGATGGTTTGATCCCACCTACATAGAAAACTGGATCTTAATTAAAAGCTCTGATGCACCTGCGTCTAAAAATAAGCAATCGATTTCAGTGAAGCATAAAGCCCTGTAGTACAACCACAATGATAATTTCTCCAGAAGCATCAGTAATTATTTATCGTCGTTGGATTCGATTTTCAGACGAGTATTAATTTAACCGTTGGCGATAGAGTAACTGGAAAGTAGGTGGCTTAAAGTTTGCATGAGTAAAGTGGAACTTAGAAGTACTTTGGAAAATAACTAAGCTTCTGCGAAAGTTGCAAGTAATTCGCGAATTATTACCAGGGGTTGGCCCTAAATCTTAGAATCTCGTCTAGGGCTCTCTCCTTACTCTTCTCGCGAAAATCCTCGGAACGAGGAATGCTTCATGAAATTCCGAATTCTCTTTACCCTCGTACGTGCTGCTAAAGATATTTAACGTTCAGAAATTCGTGGGATAAATGCCTCCAGTTACTAGATTAGTTACAGTATATAAAAATATACACATAGAAAAAATTGGTCTCGTAAAAACTGTAGAAATAGTCATGAAATCTTGGAGGGGTCAATCTTGAAGGACTTTCAGTGAAAGATTTCAAAAAGAGCATGTGTGGTTCAGGCGATATCACGTCCGGCTTCCGAGCAGGAACACTGGAGTTCGATTCCTGTGCCGATACTGATGGAAAATTTCATGCACTTCTACCGGGTCTTTGGTGGTTCGGAACACACCTTAAACTGTAGGCCCCATCAAAAGAGGCTAGTTACCTCTCTAGGTAGAGGCTCCATGTTGAGGGGACTATTTTTGGGGGTCAGTGGGTTACTAGACGACTTTGAACTAGTCAATTTGCAAAAAGTTTGATACTTTTTTTCATTAAATATTCAAAACGTTTGAATCAATTAAGAAGTAATAAACAATAAAGCAAAATCTATGTACAAAAACGCCTAAAGAACCTTAATGACGAAACAACATTTTCTGCATTATAAATACATGCATAAAAATAACAGTTTTTAGTTTATCAAGTTGTTTCTGTATCAACAAAAAAATGCAATTTTTTTTATTTAAATTGTTGATAATAATTTAAATTTTTATTTACATTATATAAATGCAACCAGGTAAAATCATAAAGCTTTTCGTAGGACGTTTTTGTGATAGAAAATAACTTTTTTCAAGAGGATAAGTAAATGACGCAATTGATTACATAATTTGCTTAAACGATTTAAGTTGTTGAATTAGAATAAACCTTTTCAGCAAAATAACTTCTTGAAGTCATTCCAAGCTGGCTTTAGCAAAACAGTATTTTTCTGCATGAAAGCAATTTTTAATATAATTTGTTGATAAAATTATGAATATTTATTCCCCCTTTTTTCGAAAGACATTGGAAAGCTTCGGGAGTTTGGTTGTGTAAAGAAAAAATATTTCATTCCAGAAAAGTTCGATAAATATATTATAAATTTTTCTTGCATTGCTTATTTTCAAAACAGTTTACAACAAATAAAAATAGAAAATGAGCCTCGAAGAATCGATGCAGAATATTGTGCAAAGTATTCTTTTTAATAACTTAAAAATCGCTCAAAAAATGCGACCTAGGACCTAATTTTTCCGCGTAAAGATTAAGAAGGATTTTATGCCCCCCCCCCCCCTCATTTTTTACGCAAGATTTCATATTTTCAATTCATTATGTAATAACAAATATATCAATATTTTGAGCGTAAATGAGATTTCGAGGAATTTTTATGGAATTCAAAGGACTCTAATGTATTTCACAGAATCAAAAAATTTTTAGGGAATTTGAGGAGATCACCAAAGCTTTTTAGGGATTCCATGATATCTTAAACAATTTTAAAAAATTTCAATGGTGAAAAGTTTAGTTAGTTTAAAGATTTTTCTTGAGTTTTTTCATTTTAGATTTTTTTTTTTAAGTTTTAGGGTAGTTTTTTAGTTTAGTTTTTTTAGTTTTTTTAGTTTTATTGCCAACGGCAATACCACGCTGAAAACACCAGTTCCCGTAAGATCACTGAAGTTAAGCAGCGTTGGGCGCGGTTAGTACTTGGATGGGTGACCGTTCGGGGAATACTGCGAGGTGTTGGCCCGTCGTGGGTATGGTGGACCCACACTGGTAGTATTTATCCACCTAGAAACACTACCCAAATCGGGTAGTGAGGCAATGAACTTTCGAGTTCGAAATGCTAATCAATTTTTTTTTTTTTTTTAGGGTAGTTTTCCAAATGATTTCAAAAGATTTCAAAAGTTTGAAGAAATTACCTAGTACAATTTCAGAGAGAACCAAAATTTTATTAATGGATTTTACAAGCTTTTAAGGGACTTTAAGGTGTTTAATTAGAGGGTTAGGTTTGAAAGCAGCTTTAAGCTGTACCTCGCCCTTTGGGTTCTTATGTTAACTCTGTCTGCCATGTACATATCATTCTTGTTACGAACTCAATAAAGATTTATTATTATTATTATTATTATTATTATTATTATTATTAATTAGATTCCCAGAAATTTTACTATATTTTAAAGGATTTTAAGAGATACCATAGGATTTTGATGGATTTTGAGGGACTATGTCACTATACGAAATTTTCAGGAATTAGCACCGATTTTCACATGTTTCAAAGGATTTTAAGAGATTTATAAATATTTCATAATAAGTCACGGGATTTCAAAGGGTTTCGGAGGATGTGATAAAGAGAAGTATTTTTAGGAATTCTTAAGGCTATCAGGGAATTTCATCGAGATTCCGGAGATTGGAAAGGCTTTTGATATCTTACAAAATTTTAAAGGATTTCAGAGGATTTCAAAAGATTTTCATAGGTTCAATATGATTTTTAAGGGATTTCGACGGATTTTAGGAGATTCAAAGCAGTATTGTCATTTCGGTGATTTCACAGGATTTCAAAGGATTTTATGTGATTTCGAGATACTTTAATGACTTTTAGGAGATTTCAATGAATTTCAATATACTGTAAGGGACTGCAAAAAAATCGGAAAGATCCCAAAGGATTTTGCAGAAATTTTTTATGTTTCGAAGGATCTAGTGAGATTTTCAGATATGTCGTGCAATTTTAAGGATTGTAACCGATTGTTAGAGATTTCAAAGAATTTCCAGGCATTTTAAGGGAATAAAAGTGATTTTTATGTGATTTTGAAAATCTCGATTTTCACCGTTTTTGAAGAGTTTCAAGGGATTTTAAGAGATTTCAAAGGATTTGATGCGATAAGCAAGTATTTTTACGAATTTCAAAGGACATCCGGAAATTTTAATAAAATTTCGAAGATTTCAAGGGCTTCCAAGAGATTTAAGGGAATTGGAAAGGATTCCCGAATATTAAAATATTATTTCAAAAGATTTCTGGAAATTTCAGAATGGCTTTAAAAATATTTTATTCGATTATCATATATTATTGTTAGAGATTTAAAAAATTTTTAGAAGATTCCCACGAGTTTAAAGGATTTCAATTTTATATTTTAAAGGATTATGAGTAATTTCTGTGGGATTTGAAATATTTTAAGGATTTTCACAGTTGTTGAAGAGTTTTGGAGGATTTTAAGAGATTTCAAAACAATTCACAGGATTTTCAAGGACTTCTAAGGATTTAATGTGGCACCGAAGTATTTTTGGAATTTTGAAGGATTTCATGGAATTTTTATGAGATTTCGAAAATTTGAAGAGATTTGAAAATATTTGGAATTATTTCAATGGATTTTAATAGGTTTCAAGAGATATGAAGGGTTTTTGATGATTTCACGGGGTTTCAAACGAGTTATAGATATTTCAAAAGATTTGAGGGAATTAGAAAGGATTTCCGAATATTATAGTGAATGTTAAGAGGTTTCGAAATATTTGTAAACAAGTCACGGGATTTTGAAGGATTCCATGCAATACCGAAGGATTTTCATGAATTTCAAAAGATATCCGGGGATTTCAATGGAATTTTGAAGATTTTAAGGGATTTCAAAAGATTTCGAAATATATCTACTCAATTTAGAGGATTTCGTGAGATTTTAAAACTTTTAATAGGATCTGAAATTATTTTCGAATACTGTAAAGGATTTTAAGGGATTTTGAGTAATTTTAATGGCTTTTAATAGATTTTATTCACCTCTGACGTGACTTGTCAGTCCCTGAGGAGAATGAAGACTTTTTACTCTCTGGGGACTGAAAACTGACGATTCAGGTCACTGATAATTCTCTATAGCAATCACTCCAAGCGAAGAGTTTCACAAAGTCATGACGCATCATAGGTCACACAAAAATACGCAAACTTACTGCTTATCACATAGTAAGATTCAATGGATTTTGGGATATATTAAGGACCAAATTTGTCCTCGAAAATCGATTTTTGGACCACTATAAGTGAAGATGTTATTTTGAATTAATCAATACAGTTGTTTACTCGGTTGATTGCTGGTTCATTTTTTTATTGAAAAATGACTAACTGCGAGGTATCACAGTTTACTTAATAACGTTTTGATCGTTCATCGAAGGCCTTCATCAGTAGAACAGTAAAGAGGAGTATACATTTGACCTTTATTTTTTATAAAAGTGTTGTTGTGTCTTTTGTTGAAGAATGTCCCTTGAATATAGAAAGACCAGAATTTATATAAATATAATTTCAGAAGATGTATATAACATACTTAGGTTTAATTAATCATTTCGACTAAACCTGAGTATGTTATATAGTTATATACAATATACCTATCCATGTTCCTGAATTGTATTTATGAAAATTCTCGTCTTTCTTCACCTAATGGGACACTTTTCAACAATAGACACAACACTTTTTTTTAATTGAAGTTCAAATGTATAGTCCTCTTTACTACTCTTCTACTGAAGACCATCGATGAACGGTCGAAACGTTAGTAACGAAACTGTGAGACTTCAAAGTTAGTTGTTTTTCAATAAAAATATGGACCAGTATTCAACAGTATTGATTAATTCAAAATAACATCTTCACTTATTAATTACGCTGGTCAACACCAAAACATCTTTTGGACCACTGTGTGGCCTACTTTTGAGAATCGGCCTTTTTTCGAGCCTTTTTTCTATGTCAAAATAAGTAAAAGCGGCATCAATGTTCTCCATTCGTCAGTAAATTATCGACCTTACACTCTAATAAATACTATTAACTCTACAAAAATTCCATCCTGCGTCTCCGGTTTAGCTTGAATTCCCAAGTCCTTTTTCAGGACCATTTAGAAACACAATGCCAATACTTTGCCGCGTTTCCTGGAATTTGAAGGGCATGCCGAGAGGGCGGGATGGTGAATAAAATTCGAGAGAGGACCGCGAGTGAAGTGCGATCCCAGGAACGTCCTTTGGGCTACGCTCGAGAAACGTCTTTGTGGTTGTAGCTTTACGACCCAACGAGAAAAGGTGAGGTGTTGGTTCCCTCGACTTTTGGTGCCCTCGAGCTCGTTACCGATCGTTTAATTTCAGCAGGTATCCGTGAAACGTGAGAAATTTCTGAGAAGTTCAGAAAAGTTCATGGTGACGCTTAAAATGCCTTAAATGAGTCTCCAATTCATTTTCTAAGGCAGAACGACCTCTCGGTACGCAACTCGATGGGACACTGGTTAGGTAGAGCCTGGGTGTCTCGATCTGGGACCTGGACAGAGAAAAGACTTCAAGTACCTTTGTCAAAGAGGCTAACTAGCCAGCACTAATCCTCTTCTTCATTTCCAGCTTTCGATGGAAAGTGGAAACTTCCACGCAAAAATTAACTGCAAAACATCCCTTAATTGGCTTAATCGGCAAAGTACTATTGACAATCCGATTTTCGTAAAACGGGATTGGTAACAAAACTAAATCTGTTTAAGAGCCGGTCTTGATGTTTAAATTAAAACTGTTTGGTTGTTGGATTATTCTTGTTAGCACTGGAGATCGCCTTATCTTAAGAACTTAAATCCTGTCTTTGGGTCAATGGGTCACTCCATTTAAAAATGAAAAAGTGGGTTATCGATTTCCTTTTTTTTATTTTGTATAGTGTTTGGCGTACAAAGTACTTTGATTGGATGGTTTTGAGAAATCCTCAGTTTTTTGGCAGATATTTTTAATTGGAAAATGAAAAAAAATGTATCCCTGCTATTATTGAACGGTCGAGAAAAATACTTCTATACGGATGTACGCAGAAAGTGTCGAAATAGAAGAAAGTTTAATCAACTTCTTATCTTTGTTTTCAGATGCTAGCAAATGCGCCAAAACCAAAAAAAAATATATTATAATATTTGAAGTGTCCTCTAATTGTCCGGGAAGAGGCAAAATGTTTTTTTTTTTCAATAT
Organism: Andricus quercusramuli; assembly: GCA_932178445.1. NCBI lineage: Eukaryota > Metazoa > Arthropoda > Insecta > Hymenoptera > Cynipidae > Andricus > Andricus quercusramuli. The sequence goes on from CAKNXH010001199.1 coordinate 135,440, forward strand.
TCACCAAGTTTTCGCACACGAAAAAAATAGATATACTTGAAAATTCAAGACTTCTATTTTGTTCAAATTGTTTGCAATTGTGAAACAATGTTTGGAATCAGCAAACATTTTTTTTTATTAATGTTCACTTATATTGTTTAGGGTAATTCATTTTATGAGGTTAGAAAAAAATGGTTTTTAAAACTAAATACACACACTAGCCCTAGTTGTAACTTCTTAGCCAACAAATTTTTCACATGAAATAATTCAAAATCGCATATGATTTAGAGGCCCCTATTACTAGAATTTCCATTTTCTTGTTTCTTCTATTGTCTCAATGTCTTGAAAATGCTTGTTTTATTTTTTATAAATATAGAATTATCCCCTTTTTCATTACCATCATTAAATATAATTTAATGAAAATTGTCTAGCTTATTTTCAAGGGTAATAATAATTTATCTTGCTTATTTCACACTGTTATATAAGACTTTGACATAAAGTGCGTCAATTACAGAATACAATACGTAAAAACTGGAAATTTACTAATTATTATCGACAAATTTGAAAAGAGTAACCAAACATTATGATTTCCCATAAAAATTAGTTAAAATTTTCAAAAATAAATTATTTGTAATAATGGTTATATCAAATAGTATAGTTTTATGTTTGTGAAAATTCACCACATGCATTTACGAGACATTAGGTACATAAAAACGATAAAAAATCAACAACAAAGGCCAAACTCTGATAGTCTCCTCACAATCATATTCGATTATTTAATGTTTTTAATTTGTTGATTGACTCAAAAATCTTTTTTTTCTAATCACCCTAATATTGGTCGGGAAATATCAAGAAAAAATGATTTGTTATGAAAAATTAATAAGAAAAAATGTTTTCCCAAAGACAAACAAGACTCAGATGTTTTTTCCAGCATACAGTTTCAATTACGACTTACTGGTTATTCACTATTTTGTAAACATTATTTTTAGATTCAATAAAAAAATCTACTTTTTGGCTGTCATTAAATAGATAAGGTTTTGGTTTTTATGGAATGGACTAAAAATCACTTTTAAATAACTATTTTTGGCATTACTTCATTTACAGATAAAAATGGTTAATGGTTCATTTGTTTCTAAAATGATTTGAACGAAAAAATCCTCCTCTGCTGGTAAATCATCCACATAGGTCGTTGGACGTCGTGGGGATACTGATATTTGATATAGTTAAAAAAACAAAGCCTGCAAGTAAAAAATTGTTGAATCGTACATTTTAAAAATAAATTTGTGAAAAAACTACCAATTGTTACCGTAAAATAAGATAGCTTCGAAAATTGTTAATAAACAGTAATTTTTAGTCCATTCCATACTGAACATGAAGCCTATCTATTGAATAATGACAAAAATTTTAAGTTTATTATAAAATATAATAATAATGTTGGAAAAAAAAAGTTAATATGTAATAAGCCGTATTCAAATATTACTTTTACATATACTTTAATAAAAATTTTATGAAATATAATATCTGAGTCTTGTTAATCCTTAAGAAAGCATTTTTTCTTATTAACTTCTTTATAACAAATAAACAAGTTTTCAAACTTGCTCAACTATATAAGTATTGATAAACAATTGAATGAATGAGTATTAAATAAACCATTTTCACTGATTTTAAATATTTTTGAGCAATAATTGCAAACAGTTTGGATGAAATAGAAGACTTGCATGTTCAAGAATACCTTCTTTTCGGCCCCGAAAAGAAGAATGTTGTAGTTTTAAAAGGGAATGTTGTATTTTTACCAGAGTATAATTTTACACAAATTCCACTTTCTCAAAACTGTTTGTATAATTTTGAAATTATAATGAAATTTTATACATGTTTACTTCAACAATATTAACTGAAGAATAACACTTTCATTCGTAAATGGTTTTTCTACAAGAAATTATGATTTAATGAAGTTCACTGCTGGGGGCTACCATTGTGTACCGAAAAGTTTAAACCAATTTATTTAATTGTTTCCAATTTACCTTAACCTAAAGTCGACAACAAACATCAACATCTTTAAAAAAAAATTAATTCAGATTGAAATGAAGTTCATTTTATCATGAATAATTTTCGCAAAAAAGCTAGAAAAATATTCATAATCAAAAAATAAAATTAAAAAAAAATCTAACTTTTCGGCTCATTAGAGACGAAAATAACATAATGAAAAAATCACCCATAAAAAAATTGCTATTGAGGGTCAATAAAATCCGGCACTAATTATTATTCAAACAATCAATTTAATTTTTGGAATTCAGCAAATTATTAATTCAATAAAAATTTAATCAATCAAACGTACCTATCCTATTTGAAGAAATACAATCAACCATGATGCAAATACCGTGATGCAAAAAATCTGCCCAGTGTAACTATCTGAATTTGTGAAATTGAAGTTGGCAAAATTATTTGAGAAAAAAATATTTTGTATAAAATATTTTAAGGAATTTCTTCTTCAAAGTACGCGATAGAAATGTTTAAAATAGAATTTCGATTATTTCAGACATTATTACACTTTGCGGCATTAAATGTATAAACAAAATGATTTTAGAAAATTGCTCGGTATGGGAGATTGATGGTATCATTAATAATAATATAATTTTTTTCCAATAATTTTTAGAACGCCTAACATGAAGTTTGATAATTTATTATAAAAAATTAGTATGCAGTACTTTATAAAGGAAGTTTCCAAATACTTCAGCATGAATATTTTTTCCGAATTACTTGACCAACTTTGATTTCACAACTTCATGTAGTTCTACTTCAGATATTTTTTGCATCAGAGATATTTTTGGGGTGATCTGTAATACTTTGTATGTTTTTTAGCGACGCTGAAAATCTTCTTTTTCTTGAGAAACTTTCTTAATTTATCTTTAATATCCTTAGAAAAATGGTGTTTTCTCGTTCCGTGTGAAAATCTTAAGAAAAGTAAACAGAACTTGGATCCTCCAGGGACTCCACATTTGTGCACGTATATAAAAGATTTTTTCTGTCATTGTCGTCTTATGAATGCGGAGTTGGGCAAAAATGTATACGGATCTTTGGGAAAATGTAAACTTCCCAGACTTGAGATTCTTCGCTATATTTACAGTCTACACTCTACACTCTACAGTCTACACTCTACAGAGTCTACAGTCTATACTCCATCTCTACTGACTCTACTCTACCAAGTCTAGTAAAAGTTTGGAGACTATAAAGAAGGTCGTGCTATTATCTATTTGGTACAGGTACAAGAGGACAGGTACAGGAAGACAAGTCTGTTTTCTAGTTACAAAGACATCTCCCGAAATCTTCTCAGCATCCTTGGTTCATCCCTGTAACCGCAGGGTGGAAAAAGTGAAAATAAGAAGAGGAAAAAGAGAACTGAAAGTGTTGGTAGATAGACAGCGATTTACTCATCGAAGATTGAGCTGTAGCATGGTCCAAAAATGAATTGGAAACTTTTTTTCTTCAAATGTTTATGCATGTCGCCCCCAAATTTGTTTGAACAAAAAATAAATAAATAGATGCTATTCAAACTACAAACTGCAAGCCCCATTTCGTTTTTTCCATTTTCCATTAGAAAAAAAAAATACTTTTTTGTAAATTTGATTCATAATTGTCAATATTAGGTAAATCGAGTTAAAACTCAACATAAGTCTGTTTTATAGGGAAAAGTCCCCATAAATTGGGTTTTGCGAATCGCTGTCGGTAATCATGATTTTTTGGCAGTTTTTTAAACACAAATTGCTTCTAATATATAAAAAGCTACTTTTCACTGATATTCAGATGTCTACATAAATTATTTGAACTATTTAACGTTTTTAAAACTTTTCTCTTAGAATAGAGCTAGAAAGTCGCGACTTTTCCGAATTTTCCAACTTATTTTCAACTTTTCAGTTAGATCGAGACAATAATCAATTAAATTTAACAAAAATAATTGTTTAAACAATATTTCATCATTCATATCATAATAATAAATGAATAATATTCAGTTAGAATAATGCTAGAATATCGCAGTTTTTTTAAAACGTTTCCACTTTTTAATAATTAATCCAAGTTATCATACATGATTTTTTAAATAATTTATCATTTTTTCAAATAATAGTGTCTGAATAATGCTTCAAAATTTGCTTTCTTTCTAAAATATTCAACTTTTTGTCCAGTTTTCATTGAAAACGAGGTCTTGTCTTTTCTGAAATTTTCTACTTTATATCAACTTTCCACTTAGTGAGGTGATTATTGATGCAATTTAACAAACATCATTGTGAGAACAGTTTGTTATAGCTTATAACTATCGTCTCTTAGATAATTGCTAGAAGGCTGCGGTCAATAAAAAAAAATCATTTTTTAAACAATCTCTTTTTTTTCTATGAATATATTTTTCTGAAATAAAACAGATATTAGAAATATTCTTCAAATTTCCTATATGGATCATGCAAAATGTGAATTTTCTTCAAAGTGTAGTTACTGAGATCCTCTTCGTTTAAATTAATATTAATAATTTTTTCTCAACTAAAAAGTGAAAAAAAAACAAAAAATTTCAGAAAAATCCGCAACTTTCCAACATTACTTTAGGAAAAGATAGTTATCAACCATAATAAATTGTTTGAACAATTATTTTTGTTAACTTGCATTGATTATTATCTTACTCAGCAAGAAGTGGGGGAGAACGTCAAATTCCAACAAAAAGCCGCAACTGTCTAGTATTAATATAGGCGAAGATAGTTATAAACAATAATAAATAGTTTTAATAATTATTTATGTTGAAGTTAATTAATTATTACCTCACTCTGAGTGAAAAGTTTACGGAAGGTCTAAAATTTCTGAAAAACCCGTAACTATCCACCTATAACGATTCTGAATGAAATATAGAAAAACGCCCTTTTTCTAATGGGAAATACGGATTGAAACCTCTACATATTTATTGCAAAAAAAACGCTTTTATTTTTTTCGTGGATTTGAAAAAATTTACAGGCGATATGCATAGAAATTAAAAAAAAAAATTGGATCACCCTATTGCGCTATCAAAAATCTATTGTCTGTCAATAGTGTCAATCGAACATGTATGCAATTTGTATACAGCAAAATCATGGTTTGCGGCAGCAAATCGTCGTCAAGTACAATAAAAACAAAAAACCGCAAATCTACTTTCTTTAAATCTACTCTTCATTTCTATTGAATTGGCAGCGCAACTCTGAACAGATCCTAATGAACTTGGCTGAGAGCCGTAAAATACAAAATTAGGTTATTTTTGTGAAGAATTGTGCCATCGCGGCCGACAGCGGTGATCGCTGACTGCAATTCAAAACAGATACGCTTGGACATTTTTAGTCGTATGTCGAAAACCCATTCAGATTTTCAAAGTTTCATTTGCTGAAACAAAATACAAGCTTTCAAAGATTACATACTATGAATTTCAGATTTTTGCTGCAAGTTTCCTAGGTGATATCATGAGTTAAAGTCGAGGTAGAACATTTTATACGGCGTCATTTGAGGCGTAATTTTTCTAAATTCCCCTAGGGTTTTTGAAAAAGTTTTCAGCTTTTTTTTCAACGCGTAATCAGGTTTCAAACTCAGAAATGATTTTTGATACTGCTCACGCTATCAGCGTTGATAATTTCCGCCGCGCTGGTAGAGTATTACAATTAATATGAAAATAAAAAGTATTTTTCATGATGATTTAAAATACTTATATTTCATTCAGTTGAAAATCTAATAATTCTAACTTTTCAATCTTCGTCTGTATATGACTGCACCATATAGCTCTCTATGCTGTTTGTATAGAACCCTTGACGTCTAAGCGCAAACGTAGCCTGAATATCCTTCGTTGGAAGTACGTTAACACCAAAGCGGATTAGTTGCGGTTAGTTAAGCACTTTAACGAACACGGTGGATGAAAACGGACTGCTTTCTTCTCTCAATTGTCAGACTCAAAAATCTGCCGGAAGTGAAGGTTCTTTTGAATTTTTCCACGGGCAAACGCTTATTAAATTGTTGGTTGGACCAAAGTGCGCGTGCTGATTCAACTTGAATTAAACTTTCAGCTAGTTGGTATGCTTGGGCCGAAAAAAAAGAAAAAAAAAGATAAAATGCGACCCTCTTGATCTCATTATCCGTCTAATACAATTCCATGACGGAGTGTAAGGTGGAAAGTGGAATAGGAAATGAAAACGAAAAAGTTTGCTGAGGAGGTCGCTTAAAAGACAACTTCATAATCACTTCTCACATAAAACTCGGACTTATTTTTTCTACATAAATTCTCAAGATAATTAAACTATTCATATGGTTTCACATAGTTATATCATAGATTGCTGAAATCAAGTTGAAATTAAAAAAAGTCCTCTTTCTATTATAATTCTCAGCAAAAGGTATAAAAGAGGTAATATTTTCGTAGAATAATTCGTTACTTTTGTAATACCATTAGCAGGAAAGTTGTAACTGTGAAATAAAAATGTAAATTTTCCAATACCAAAAATTTTTCAATTTATGGTATTTACTTCCCATTTTCTGTTTTTACTTTGAATAATGATTTATAATTATGTTTTCCCAATATCACCTTATTTCCATTCATTCAGAAACAGAAACACACGTTCCACCTTCAAAAGCTTGAGCCTTTGACTTTATAAAATCTAATATTTCCTATTTTAGTTTTATATCGTTGTAGTATTTTGAGTTAAATATGTCCAAAATTCGGTAAGTAGAATCCAGGGTGTGCGCTTTGGTTAATAGGGAGACTTGGGAGCACAACCTGATTAGTATGTGGTGTGCCTGCTGGCAAATCTCCGAATATACCTAATGCCCAGAGGTATGTATATCATTCTCAGGAAATTCATAGGACGCCCCGGTTTCTACATTTCTAACAATTATTTCGTTTCTTAGATTATATATTGGACAAACGTAAGTATGTAGCCACCCAATGATCCAGTTTCCCCTTGCCACCACCGTCACAGGACACATTTATCGATGAAAATTTTTCCCGAGGCCAACATCAGGAATCTCCGCGGGCAGAACTTCAAATGTCCTAAGAGGATCATGCACGGCCTTTAGTACGCTGTAGCAAACTAAAACGGAGGGATAAAAAATTTTATGTGAACAAATATAGTACCATCCAGGAATATGTATATAGACACCTGAAAAACTAGCGTTAAAAACACGCACTTCTCGCAACGATATCCCCGGAACAAACTATAAGAGAATAATTTCTGAAAAAGCATTGTGAATTCTATAAAATGCAGCGTCAAATGAGCCCTATTTGAAGTATTTTTGATCATTAGAGACCAAGATAGTAAGTGAGGCAGACCGGTCCAATTTATCATTTTTGCCTCGGAGGATCCTGGACATGTTCCTGGATATGAACCTGCACACAAACCTGTACAGGTAATATTAACGGATCCTGTGCAGGAATTTGGTAAAGGAAACTGTACATGATTTTGCAAAGGAATCTGGACAGGTAAAGAAACTTTCGAATGATCCAGTATAGGTTCCTGTACAGATTCCTTTGCGAAGTAAATTGAGGCGCGGGTTCCTGTACAGAAACACGCATGGGGTCCTTTACAGAAAGCCATCGCAAAATCTCATGTCGCTCACAGCTATACAGTTGATTTCCTTTTATTCCCCTGAAAACGAAACTCACTATCAGAAAGCCAAGCTACTAGCGAACCCTAGCGGATTAGTTTCTATGCACCAGATCCATGTACAGAAATCGTTAAAATGACATGTACACTGTACAGGTTCGGGTGTAGGTTTGTGTCCAGCAAGATGTCCAGGATCCTCCGAAGTTTCTGGACATCAATTATCAGCTGACAACTTTCATTCCTGGAAAATTATAGGAAAATCATGACACAAACTCGGAAGCTTTGAAACTTCATCTTTAAAATAAGCTCAAGAAATTGTCGAAATGTTACATGGTTCTCGTATTATCATTAAAAATAACATTAAGAAAAGACGGTCGACCGGGTGAATTTTGTCTTATGCATGTCTCTATATATTTAATAAATTCAAGAACCAGAAAATATCTTCACAGTTGGTTGGTCTGGTTTTGAAGAAGAAATTTTTAAGGTTCACTCTGTGTGGGTTTCAAATTGTTACCATAGTTTTCCTAGATTTTGCTAGACCGATCTGCTTGCCTCACTAACTCAGTCTTCATTAATGAAAAAAATCAAATGAGGTTCATTTGATGTAGAATTTATTAACCTTTCAAACCTCTTTTGGAATTAAATCATCCAATTCTGTCCTGGTAATTTCGTGCGAAAAGTAAGTGCATGTTTTTAATCTCTAGTTTCTACTAGGTGTCCTCATTAGGGTGGTCCAAATTTTTTTTCTTTGTAAAGAGCCAAAAAAATGCGTTTTTCCCATTTCGGAGAAATGGCATCTAGAGTTTCCGAGGGCCCCATGAAATTTAACACGTATTTCCCGTAAGAAAGAAAAACAAATTTTTTTGTAAATTTTATTCAGAATCGTCAATATTATATGAATCTAATTGAAACTAAACATTTTATTTGACAATCAGCTAGATTTCAACTATAAATGCAATCAAAGTACAATAAAAAAATTATCTAAGATTATATAATATATTTATTATTTACCAATAGAATTAACGAAAACAACCAAAGCGACGACCAAAGTACCAATGACTCTCATTTTTTCTGCTATAGGTAAACCTGATTGACGAAAAATTCATGGTCGCAGTGTAACTAATAAATATTTGTGAACATATCTCAAAATATACATATACTAGTCGTTACCACCTGCGCCCTTCTGAATTATTATTCCACTATTTGTAATACGGATTGGAGGGGAGGAATTTATTGCTGGGAAATGTTTGTACATCATCCATCTGGTTTTCCTTATTCAGAGGCAATTATTTGTTATCGTTATCAGTTATAATTTCTTCACATGTTGCGAATATTTGAGAATATTGGTAAAAAAAACAGTGCAACCCTGAGAAAACACGTGAAACCGAATTGTGTTTTTTTCTTTAGAACTTATATATTAATGAGCTTATTGAAAAACGTTTTCGTATCATAGAAATCTGAATTGTAAGTTTTGTCAATTTATGTTGTGAAATTCAATTAAATTGAAAAATAAGGCTTTTATGTTAATCATTAGATTACTTATTTTAATAAAACGATTACCACAAATATAAAGAATTATGATTACAAGCCAATTCACTTCTATTTTAAAAAAGACACAAAAATTTTTTTCATTCATTTTTATTTTTATTTAACGTTTCTATTTATATGTATCTATACAAATTTTAAGATATCTACGCTTCTAAAATCAGTAAGAAGCAATTGTAATTTTTTTTATGAATATATAAGGGTATTAACCATTTATTTTTTATTCTTTGTTCAAATCATAATTTATAATTATGTTTCTTCAAGACGGACCAGCCGACAATATTTCAAAACCAACATACTGATCGTCTAACGTTTGTGACATAGAACCTTTTATAAACAAAATAATAAAAGTTCAGATTGACATAAAAAAAATTCCATTTAATTTTTTCATTTTAACCAAAACATGTGACTCTTCCATCGTAAAAGATGAATTTACAATCTAACAGGACGAGTTTTCAACAAAACAGTTGAGTTTTCCACCAAGAAGGATTACTTTTGAACAAAAATATCAAATTTTTAGAAGATAATTATATTTTTAACCAAATAGTTGAATTTTTGATCAAATTGTGGAATTTTCTAACAGCATAGATAAATTTTCAACCACATGGTCAAATTTTCAAACATAAAAGATTGAAATTCAACCAAAGAAGTTGTATTTATAAATGAGTAGAATTTTAAAGCTGAAAATTTGAATGTTTTAAAAAACACTTAACTTGTAGAAACAGAAATAAGAATTTTCAACCACATGATTGAATTCCCAACAAAAATGAATCTAATTTTGAAAAAACAGTTGCATTTACAAACAAATAGTTGAATTTTAGAGCAAAAGAGACGAATTTTTAACAGAATAGTTGAACTTTTAACCCAGTAGTTGAATTTTAAACATACAAAGATGAATTTTTAACCAATGGTCCAATTTTTTTATACAAATATTTAAACTTCAACCAAAAATAGTTGAATTTTCAACCTAATGGTTGAATTTTAAAAACAAAAAGACCAATTTTTTCAGAAAACAGTTGAATTTTTAAATCGAAAATTAAATTTTCAATAAAAAGGTGAATTCTGAACAAAAAATGTGATTGTTGGTATTTCAAATGAATGATAACGAATATGTAACAAAATAGTTTTATTTTTAACCAAAAAGATTGAATTTTTACCAAACCGGACATTTTTTTTTTAAATACGCACATTTTTAAGAAATAAAGATTTTCTATTCAAACAAGAAAAGAAACGTCATTAAAACAGTTACATTTTTAACCAAAAATGAGGAAATTTGAAACCAAGAAGATTTGTTTCCAATCAAACAAGATGAATTTCGAACTAAAAAAGATCAATTTTAAACCAAAAATAGAAAAATGACATATATCCAGAAAACCTCTAACACTTAGTACTTTAGATAAAAATTGTTTTATTTTAAAAGATGTTTGTTTTTAAAAGAAGTTTTGAAAAGATTCAAGATAATGTAAATCTTGAAGTGATTTCAAATATTAAAAAAAGTACATTTTTTCAGGTTTGAAACGAAAAATTCAGAAGCTTTTGAAGAATTGTGAAAGGTTTTATAAGAATAGAAAAATTCTCTTACGATTGCTAGGAAAATTTAAAAGAACTTTTTATTCTAAAAACTTTTGATTTGTAAGTGACATTGTTAAATTTTAATGTAAAAATTCCGATTGAACACTAAGTAATACACGAAAAAATCGAGTAACTTCAAGAGATATTTTTTTAAAGAGAAGTTCTGAAAAGATTCAAAATAATGTAAATTTTCAAGTGATTTCAAATAATAAAAGAAACATGTACATTTTTCAGATTAGAAACAAGAAATTTCGAAGTTTTTCAAGAATTGTGAAAGGTTTCATAGTAACAAATTTTTTTCTACGATTCCTAAGAAAATTGAAAAGACTTTTTATTTCGAAAAATTAGTATTTGTAAGTGACATTGTTGAATTTTTATTTATAAATAGCAATTTAACACTTGATAATTTAGAAAGAAATCGAATATATAATTTTAAGAGATACTTTTTTTTAAGAGAAGTTTTGGGGAAGATTTAAAATTAATATAAATCTTGAAATGATTTTATATAATTCAAAGAAGATGTACAAAGAAAAAGAAATTCCTACTAAACCAAATGAATCCTAACACTAAACAGACGTTTTTTGAGAAAAGAAACATTTCAGTTCAATTTCCAACCAAAAGTTATTTTTTTTCTAAAATAGGTAAATTTTCCATCCAAGCGAAGAATTTTCAATATAAAGCAATTGAATATTCAACGAAAAAGAATGACTTTTTAACAAAAGTGTTGAATATAATTATCATAAGGAAAAGCTGAACAAAAATATTATATCAGGGCGGCCATCAAACTTCATTTTAAAATTTCTGTAATTTTGTCCTGACCATTATTTAACTTTTTCTGATCCTTAATTTTTAAAAAACAAAATTTCAATTTTTCAAAATTTTCAATATTGAAACTTTTATGAATAAAATCGAGCAATTCCAATTTTTAAATTTTCAAATTATTATCCTTAAATGTTACTCAAATTGTCTCTTATAGAAGCTACCTGACATTTGAAAAAATTTTTTGGAAATCTCTGACTTTTTCCCTGATTTCCAGGTTTTCCCTGACCCATAGGAGCTGCAATATTATTCTACTTCTGCTAATTCAGAAACAGAACCAAAAATTATGTTTTAGAAGTGAAGAATTCTAAAAAGAAAAAGTATTACATTTATGAATCGCTAAAATTTCAATTTTAAACATTTACATTTTTGTATCCTGAAAGCTGGTAATCAGAACCATAAAATTCCATTTTTTTCTACTTGCATTTGATTTATTGGACTTTCAGCCAATAATATTTTCACATTCTCATAATACTAAGAAAATACCAGTTTTTTAAGTTCTTCAAAATTAATTATTTCTTTTCAATTCTTCCTTCCTTTAAGTTATGATCGAATTCAGTTAAAAATTTAACTATTTGGTCCACGATTTAACTACTATATTAAAAATGTATTTTTTTGAGTTATACGTTAAACTTTTAGGTTGAAAATTCGTCTTCCTTGATAGATATTTAATCTTCTTGGTTAAAAATTTATCACTTTCGGTTAGAAATGCAATTGTTTGGTTGAAATAACTGTTACATGCTTCGTTGTGAATTCAACTTTTTGGTTAAAAAGTCAATTATTTGACTTAAAGTTAAAGTACTCTGTAAACAAATTGATTTTTTTTTCATTGGGGATTCATAATTATAGTTAAAATCCAACAATTCGCTTCTTAATAAACTTTTATGTTCAGAATTCTACTGTTTTCTAGAAAATTGAAGTTTTTGGTAGATAATTCATCTTTTTGACTCTAAAGTTTAATAATTTTGTTAAAAATGCATGTACCTTCTTCAAAATTGGTCTTTTCCGATAGAATATCAACCTTCTTGATCAAAAACTCATCTTTTTGATTGAAAATTTAATAACTTTGTTGAAAATTTACTTTTTGGTTCAAAGGTTTTTTTATCAGAGTTTTTATCTCAAAATTTAAATGTTCCATTTTTGATTCTGGGGAAAAATTATTAATCTTCTTTGTTGAAAATTCAACTTTTTGTTTTTGTCGTCTTGAAAATTCGACCATTTGATTAAAAACGCATCTTTGCATGCTGGAAATTCAACTATTTGGCTGGCAAATCAACTATTTTTATGAAAATCTAATTATTTTTGGAAAATTTAACTATTTTGTGGAAGTAATCATCCAAGGAATCGGTATTATAATAATAATTTGACACTCCTTCAAGAAAAAATTATTTGAAATATGTAATTTTTCTTCTATAGCTCCATCTAATCTAGAAAGACGGTAAATATTTTCTGTTATTCTCTAATGATAATGCAGATTCCTTGAGAAATTTGATATGTACCATGTAGCAAAATAATGCGTGTATTTCTGAAAAAAGTGTCTTATCTTGATCCGTCTAGTAGCTTAATGGGAAAGCAACTGACCGGAAATCAGTAGTTCTGTGGTTCGATTCCCAGCGGAGGGGAAGGAGAAGATTTTTTCAGAAAAAATTATTTGTAGCCATAATTTTTGTTTGCAAATTCAACTATATTGTTAAACTAGCCGTGAATTCGATTTCGAGTGTTTCCACTTTGTTTGTATTTATAATTATATGGTGCTCATTTCACGAGCACTTTGCTTCCCGATAGCAAATGTATTTGCTTCCTCATAGAGGAAGCATTAGTTATTTTTTTCAATAATAGGCAATCCGAAGTCTTCATTTTGCTCAATTTAAAAATAGAAATTTACCAAAAATGAAAAATTACAGAATAATACAAAAATGTTTTAAATCACAAGACAAATCAGACAAATCAAATCTTGGGTTCGAAATAATAATTTTTTGAGCTGGAAAAGGGAAAGGAAAAGTTCTGTCGCACCCTATCCCTTTCCCAGCTTTACGATTTCTTCACAAAACTTGTCATAATATTACTCTATTTGAAAATTTATGATCAAAAAGTCTTTTCTATTCATGCATCAACTTTAAATTATGTCGGTGAAAAAAGTTTTTCTGTTTGAACCTGATGATTCAGATATTATAAATGAGCAGAAATTCCCTAATCTCCAATAAAGTGTATTATTATTATTATAGATCAATCAATTTGCCTTGAATCAAGAGATTTTTTCCGTTCTTGCATCAATTTTGAATTATGTTACTGAAAAGAAGTTTTACTATGAAAACCCGTGTTTTCAAATATTATGCAATTTCACAATTTCCATACTCTCCAATAAAATGTCTTAATATTATAGGTCAATCGATTCATCTCGAATCAACACATATTTTCTGTTCTTGCATCAACTTTGAATTATGCTAGTGAAGAAAGTTTTACTATAAAAAACTGATTTTCAAAATATATAAATTACCATAACTTCCCTACTCTTTGATAAAATGCATTATTATTATAGGTCAATGGATTCGTTTCGAACCAACGAATCTTTTATATCCTTGCATCAACTGTGAATTATGCTAGTGAAGAAAGTTTTACTATAAAAAACCGATTTTCAAAATATATAAATTACCATAACTTCCCTACTCTTCAATAAAATGTATTAATATTATAGGTCAATAGATTCGTTCCGAATCAATGAATCTTTCACATTCTTGCATCAACTTTGAATTATGCTAATGAAAAAAGTTTTACTATAAAAAACCGTATTTTCAAATATTATGCATTACCATAGCTTCCTTACTGTTCAATAAAATTCATTAATATTATAGGTCAATCGATTCGACTCGAATCAACACATCTTTTCTGTTTTTACAACAACTTTAAATTATGTTAATGAAAAAAGTTTTACTATAAGAAACCGATTTTCAAAATATATAAATTACCATAACTTCCCTACTCTTTGATAAAATGCATTATTATTGTAGGTCAATCGATTCGTTTTGAACCAAGGAATCTTTTATATTCTTGCATCAACTCTGAATTATGCTAAAGAAAAAAGTTTTACTATAAAAAACCGATTTTCAAAATATATAAATTACCATAACTTCCCTACTCTTCAATAAAATGTATTAATATTATAGGTCAATCGATTCGTCCCGAACCAAGGCATCTTTTATATTCTTGCGTCAACTTTGAATTATGCGAATGAAAAAAGTTTTGCTATGAAAAACCGATTTTTAAAATATTATTGAGTGCTAGAGAAAAATGCATTGAATATTTTTTGAAATCCTTCGGTCAGTTTCAAGATATTAGTGAGGAAAATAAGCTCTCCAAATTTCATCAATTTATCTGCAACCGTTTCCTAGTTATCGTGTTCACAAAAAAGCGTGACATCCGCACATCCACACATCCATACATCCACACATCCACACATCCACACATCCATACATCCACACATCCACACACACACACATCCGGACAATTGCTTAGAACATTGTATTAGACATTTTTAAATTAGGGAGGGTTCAATTAAATGAATTTAAAAAATTTGAAAAATGTCACCATTACAAAGCTTCCTCTATGAGGAAGCAAAAATCATCCTTTTTTATTCAAAATTCATCTTCTATGGTAATATTCAGTTGAATCTTTAAATATTTTTTGAAAAACTCGTGGATTTTACTGGAAAGTTCATCTATTCGGTTGTAATGCAACTGTTTTGTAGAAAAGTATTTTTTTCACTTCTTCTTTTTGTATAGAAGATTTCACTCTTTGTGTAGAAAATCCTTTTTGGTTTAAAATTCAACTATTTTGGTGCAATATATTCAGGCTTGAAATCTTATGAGTTTAAAGTGTTTCTTATTGAATTGAATTTTTTATCTACATCAATTTTAAGTAAGAGAATTTATGAACTTAAAATCCATCTTGAACCAATGGCTACGTTACTTTCGGAAGGGTGGGGGGGGGGGGTAAAAAAACCCAAAACTGGTGAAGTAGTTTATGGTAGGCCCATAATATGTACCCTGGCGGAGTCAGGCGCCGCCAGGCCTCGTCTACACTGCTACTAATGATGACTGAAAAATTAGGAATAAGATAATAAATAATAAAATAATAATGACTAAAATTTGTACTTTATTTTGAAAAATTTTAATAAGTAGTCCCTGCGGTGTAGGTATGATACAGATGAATAATCAAAAACGCATTTAAAATATAATAGTGTTCAACCTAATATAGTATACTTCGTGTTTTGGGCATACTTTTATTGAGTGCAGATTTTTTATTTTTGTTTTATATTCTCCTGAAATTTTGAGTCAATAATGTCCGAAATTCGGTCTGTAAAATCCTGGATGTGCGCTTTGGTTAATAGGAAGACTTGGAAGCACAGCCTCAGCATAATGTGGTGTGCCTGATGGTAAAGTTTTGAATACACCTAATCTCGAGAGAAATTCGTCATCTTTACCAAATGTACGGGTATACCCCGTGTACATATTTCTGCAAATGATATTGTTTCCTGTATCGCATATTGGACGAACATAATTATCGTGGACCCATCCCAAGATCCATGAACCCCTCGCTGCCACCGTCACAGGACCCCTGTGATGTTCATAATCTTTCTCGAGGCGAATATCAGGAATCTCCGATGGCATAACATCAAATGTCCTGAGAGGTTCATTTAAGGCCTCCTCTAAAGTCTCGCAGTCTGAAACATCGAGACAAAAATTTTCATGTTTGTAAATCTTGCAGTTATCTAATAGGGCGATGATCAATTCCGCCTTAGCTTCCTGCGTACGGTTCCCCTACTACGCGGATACCCCTTACATAGCCAAATTTCTGCCGCCGAGCCTGGTCAGCGGGAGTCGTTTTCACCCAATGAGGACTCAAATGTGGAGCATCACATTTTCCAAATTAGGCAATTGGTAATTTACAAATATATAATATTTAAAATCTCCGGATTATAACGATTGCAACGATATTTTATTTGTAGATTTAATGCTTTCACGATGATTCATCGATAAATTGAAATTTAAAATCTTCATAACAGGTAAAGATAATTTACAAATGGAACTACAAAATGTTACAAATCCTCATACAAAATGATTACACAAGCAAACAAATTAATGAAGCAATAAGGAAATACACTCAAAGAAACAAGTCAACACAACCTACTAAAGGAAGAGAGAGAAAAGCGACCACCTACCTACCCTAAATTCAAGGTATCACATAACAAATAGGAAGAATTATCAACAAACACAACATCCAAACTATATTTAAGCCACCTGCGAAAATAGGAAAACTTCTAAACAACCCTAAAGATAAAAAGGCATCTTTCAGTGATTCGGGAGTATATAAAATCCCTTATTCTTGTGGCAAAGTCTATATTGGAGAAACCGGGAGAGCGGTGAGCCAACGTGTAAAGGAACATGAGAGTAAAGTCAGGCTAAAACATTTCACGCAATCAGCACTAGCTGAGCAGACTTTGAATATTATATTTGTGAATTACCAGGTTCTAAATTAAAAAACTGTTACATTCTGCATTTTAGCCCTCATTAGGTACAAAGGATTCCCGCTGACTAGGATCGGTGGCAGCAGTTCCATATTCCTGCAATATATATTAAATTTTCAACAAACAAGATTAATTTTCTAGCCAAACAGACGATTTTTCAACAAAATACATGACTCTTTCACCAAAAAGTAGGATTTTCTCCTTATAGTAAAGGATACATTTTCAACCAAAAATTAAATAGTGCCATTTTTAGATTTAAAAAACTGATTTTTAACTAGTTTAATTTTCAACCAAGTAGTTGAATTTTTAACTAAAAGAGAAGAATTTTCAACCAAATAGTTAAATTTTCAACAAAAAGATGACTTTTTCAGCAAAAAGTGATGTTCTACGAAATAACATGCATTTTGAATAAAATACATCAATTTCCAACAAAATTGTTGAATTTATAACCTAAGAATACAAATTGTCTACAAAACAATTGAATTTTCAGCCCGAGGAAATGATTTTTCAATAAAGAAATTAATTTTTCACAAAAAAGTTAAATTTACATAGAAATAGTTTGATTTCTACCAACTTTATTGAATTTTAATCAAAAATATGAATTTTGAACACAAAAGTTAATTTTTCACCAAATAATTCAGTTTGATACCAAATTGTTGAATGCTTAACCAAACCAGATAGGCCTAAAAATCTGCATTTTAAATAAAAATTGATGCATTTTCATCCAGCCAGATTAATTATCGACCGAAAAAGACGAATCTTCAACAAAATACATAAATTGTTTACTGGAAAATATCAACATTCATTAAAAATATTATCTTTCAATTAAGAATGGAAAAGTTATGTTTTTAGTTAATAACATTACTTATCAACAAAGATGATTCGACAAAATAGTTATATTTGCAACATAAGAGATGAATTTTTAAATGAAATAGTAAACCGTAGAAAAAATTAATTTTCAGCGAAAAAGTTCATCCCAAAAGATGATTTTTTAAGCCGGAAGATTAATTTTCTGAAAATGGAATAGTTAAATTTCCAACCATGTAGGCGAATCTTTGAAAAATGTAAAATTTTAACAAACTCTTTCCAATTTCAACCAAGTAGTTGAATTTTCAACTAGAAAATATATAGATTTGTAACATTTGTAAATTTTCAACCAAAAATATTAATTTTCCAGCAGAGAGATTAATCTTTCACCAAAAAAACACGAATTTTCAACGAAGTACTCTAATTTTCAACAAAATTCTTGAATTTTTAAACCGAAAATATGAATTATCTACAAAACGGTTGAATTTTCAACCTAAAAATATGATTTTTTAACCAAAAAACTAACTTGATTTAGATCCAAACATTTGCATTTTTAACTGGAAAGGATAAATTTTTATCCAACATGATTAATTTTCGACCAAAAAAGATGAATTTTTAACAAAATACATGAATTTCAAACTAGAAAACATCAATTTTCTTGTTTGAAGATTCATCGCTTTAATTCAAAATATAACTATTTCATTTTTGAAAAATTAATCTTCTTTGTTATGAAATCACCTTTTTGGTTGAATGTTAAGCTCTTTTGTTAAAAATACATTTATTTTAAGATTCATTATTTAAGTTGAAAATTCATCTCTATAGTTAGTTAATTTCCTGAATTAAAAATGTATCTATTATATTTTTTGTTGAAAAACGATATTTTAAATTGAAAATTGATTTTGTCTAGTTGAAAATTAAGCAAATTTGTTAGAAAATAATTCCTTGTCGTTGAAAATTTGTCCTCTTGAGTTGAAAATTCATCTGTTTTGGTAGAAATTGCATCCTTTTTGGTTAAAAAATATTGGTCAAACATTTTGTTAAAAATTCGTATTTTTTTAGTTCAATTTAACTTTTTGGATCAAATATTACATATTACATATTTCGTCAAGAATTCATTTTTTTTTGGTAAGAAAAAAAAATTTTTGTTTCAATTGAAAGTTCATATTTTTAGAATGAAAATTGAACCATTTTTGTTAATAATTTTTTTTTCTTTGAAAATTCAACAATTTGGTAAAAGTTCAACTATTTGGTTGAAATTTCATTTTTTCAAATTTATATTTTTGGTTGAAAATTTAACTTTTTCATTAAAAATTAGAATATTTTTATAGAAAAAGTAACTGATTGTTAGAAAAAATATTTTTTGTTGAAAAATCATATCTCAGGGATGAAAATTCAACTGTTTTGTAGGTAATTAGTTGTTTTGACTTCAAAAGCAACAATTTTGTCGAAAATTGATGTATTTTGTTGAAAATTCGTATTTTTTGGTAGAGCATCAACTTTCTTGGTAGAAAATACATCCTTTTAGTTCGAAATTTAATTATTTGGTTAGAAATTTAAATTTTTAAGTTCAAAAATTAATTAGTTGGTTTAAGGTTAAACTACTGTTAAAAGAATTAATTATTGTTTCAAATGGAAATTCATATTTTCTGTGTTGAAAATTGAACCGTTTTTTCAGAAAATTTGTTTTTTCGTTTGAAAATTCAACAATTTGGTAAAAAGTTGAACTATTTGGTTGAAAATTCATGTTTTTGGTTGATAATTGAAATGTTTGAATAGAAATCAAATTATTTTCACGAACATCTGAATAATTGTTAGAAAATACATTTTTTTCGAAAGACCATATTTTCGGGTCAAAAATTAAACTGTGTTCTGGGTAATTCGTTTGTTTTTTACTTCAAAATGCGAAAATTTCGTTGAAAATTGATGTATTTTGTTGAAAATTCTTATTTTTTGGTAGACTATTATCATTCTTAGTGAAAAATCCATCATTTTAATTAAAAATTCATATATTTTGTTCAAAATGTATATTTTTGGTTGAAAATTCATTTACTTGGTTGAAAACACTTTGTTAAAAATCGATTTTTTGAATATTCAACTTTTTGGTTGAATAATTAACTTTTCTGTTGAAAACTCGTTTTTTTGGTTCGGAACAATTTTTCATCTGAAAAAATTAACTGTTCCACTTTTGGTTGAGAATTCATCCTTTATAAGTTGAAAATTCAAAAGTTCAGTACAAAATTCATATATTAATTTTTAAAACTGAAAATTTGACGATTCCATTTTTGGTTCAAAAAATATTTCTTTTTAGTTAAAAATTTAATTATTTGTTTCGGAATCCTTCTTTCTTGATGAGCAATTCATCTAATTAAAATACATTTTTGTTTCGTTTCATTCAAATGGTTGTGAATTTGTTTTTTAGTAGGAAATTGATCGATTATGATAAAAAAGTCGTTCTTGGTTGAAAATTGACTTTTTTGGTTGAAAATTCATTTGGTTTGTCAAAAATTTGTCCTGTATTAAGAATTCATCCACCATGGTAGGAAAATTGTTTTTCTTGATTTAAATATTTCATCTGACTTCGAAAAAATTTGTCTTCTGATTTAAAAATTCATCTATTGTGTTGAACATGCAATATATATTTCGACAAGAAATCTTAGGAATTTAAAGTGTTTCATATTGATTTTAATATGTTATCTATACATTAATTTTATTTAAAAGAATTGACTAACGTGAAATCCGTCTTGAGCCGATGTCTACGTAAATTTTGGAGAATGGGCTGGTTAAAAAACCCAAAAATGGTAAAAGTGTATAATTATATGAAGAAAATATGATATAGAACTATTAAAATAATCATGAAAATTGTATACATTAGTTTTCAAATCAGGATAACTTTTGCCAATCATATGTTCAACATAAGAAATATTTTTTCCAAATTCGATAAATAAGAAACTTAGCTTATTCTTTTATGAATCCAAGTATCCTATATAGCATATAGATAGTATGTCGTATCTTTGGAAATACTTGCAGAGAAACACACACAAGAAAAAAGGTCGAAATGTGAAATGTTTCTTATAAATTTTCAAAAAACAAAATTCTCATTGTTACCATTGACAAAATAAGAACATTTTTTTGACGCCGTGAAAAATTTCAGAAATTTGGGTTATTCTCTTTCGATTTCTGACACTCTAATTATTAAATTATTAAAAATTATATTATAATATATTTACCGATAGGATTAACGACAATGGCCAAAGCGAAGACCAAAGTGCCAATGACCCTCATTTCTTCTGCTAGGTGAAACCGATTGGAGAAAAATTCGTAGTCGAAGTCCAACTAATAAATATTCGTCAGAATATCGCGACATATATTCCAGAAGTTACCACATTTGTCCTTCTGAATGAATTCACTATTTGTAATATGGTTTTGAAGAGATGAATTTAATTTTTTTAGATGTTTCATTTTCATCAATATGGTTTTCCTCCTTTAGTGGCAATGACTTATCAAGTTTCATTATCAGTTATGTTTGCTGAAAGTGTAGTAGAGACTTCAGAATGTTGATATAAATTATTGTCTTACCTAAAAAAAATGCGTAGAATAAAATTGTATTTTTTTGAAGTTCAGATAGAAATGAAATTCATTTTATCATGAATAATTTTCGCAAAAAAGCTAGAAAAAGATTCATAATCAAAAAATAAAATTGAAAAACAATCTAACTTTTCGGCTAATTAAAGACTTGGAAAATTTAATAATATAAATAGATTGGTATCAGAATCACCTACAAAGTTGCGTTTTTATTTTTAGAATCTGAGATGATGTCGAGGCGAAGTGATATGATCCGGTATCATATGGCTTAGCTATCAAAAATTTGCACAATATTTCCTTTTCATTGTTCCAATAAAACTGAAAATTTTGCACAATCATGTTGTTTTTATTTTACTTTTCCCTTTGTCACGCTTCCCATTTCTAAAACCTTATTTCAATCAATACATATACAGACCTAAATAAATTCATATATTTTTACAATAAAATTAGTAGTTTCCAACTATAAATTACTTAATATTTCAACTAACCGAATTAATCCATTTTTCAATTTTTTATTGGCCTACTTTTTTCTGATTGAATAAGTTGAATTTTTCTAGTAATTATTGAGATTTAACTAATTTAAATTTAGAGAGTGCATCCTTATTGACAATATCCTCGTGTTGTTTTTGTACAGGATTTGCATGATGAAATCCTCAAGAATTTTCAGATTACTCGAGGAAATCCGTGTCAGTCAATTGGTACTTGCCGATTTTGCCCATGTATTTTAAAATCCTAAAGTATTTTCCACGAGTAAATCCTATCTTAATTAAACAAATAGTATCAAACAAGTGATTTCTTTAATTGAAGAAAAATGAAACTTCCCCTTTAAATTAAAACATAATGAATTTAAATGAACAGATAAAAAATTTTAACTTAAAGTTCTTCGGGGTGAAATTTACAAAATCATTTGATAAAACATTGCAAGAAAACGTGAAATATCGATGTATTCGAAAAATTAGAATCACTATGGAAATAATCAACGTTCTTGAAAATTCTTTCGCTCATTCTAAAGGTTAGTCTCTGTGGTATTTTGATAGATTTGTAAGAATAATGATTGTACTTCCCAAATGATTTAAACAAATTATAAGCAATAATAATTTTTTTAATATTACTGAAATTTATATAACTAATGATTTTTTGAAAACTTTTGTATGTTTTTTCCACATTTTTGAAATTTTGCCACGTGTTTGCACCAAGTTCGACTCTAGAGCAGAATCTATGAAGAAATATTTTTAAATATCTGAACAATTACAAAAAATACTATGGTTATTATGTTCAAAGTCATTCCAATTTTTCACAAACATCTCATAATTCAACATTCATGATTCAAACAAAAGTTTTATGGGACAGTTAATATTTTGTTCAGAAAAAAAATCTTTCATAAGCCTATCCTAAAGGCTCTGAATGAAAATTAGTAAAATTTAACTAACCACTAGTGAAATTTTACAGAGGTGAATAGACAAAAGTAAGCTACTAAAGATGAGTAGAAAATTACTAATTCAAGTAGTCGAGATATTTCTTAATTCAATAGTTAAAAACTAATTGCTTGTTAAAAAAATTATTTAGTACTATATATAATAATTTAAAAAAATATATGAACATAGAAAGCGTGAAAAATGGATAAGTTCAATAAAACGACACGATGGTGTAACATTTATAACTCGATTGAAATAATAACAAGGCTATTTTGAGTAATTGGTAATGCGAGCTAGTCTGTTTTTTATTTTTAAATGATTGCCTTCTGAGTTGATAAACGAAGTTGATACTAAGACGAATTTTTACAATATTATATGCATAAAATTATTAATATTATTTTACAGTTAATCTGCTATGATTAATTATGCATATTCAGGGTCCTCATGCTTTACTTTTCAGCAGCGTTCGGTTTTCCAGTTGAAAATTTTTTTTGGTTATATATTATTCATTTGATTTTATTTTGTTGCATTTAAGTTTCTTATTTCTTATGCATCAATTGGCTATAAATTATTTATGCATATTCAGGGTCCTCACGTGCTATACTTTTCCGTGAGTTCTGTTTTCAATCATCAAAATTATTAATAATTATACAATTTCTCAGTTTTTCGTAAAAAAATTCAGTTATTTAAGAAAGCCCCGATTTGTTAAAAATATATTGTTCACAGGGTTCAAATTTTTCCGCGGACAAATGGGTTTTGAATTTTTTTCTGGACCAAAGAGCGCGTGCTGATTTAACTTGAATAAAATTGTCTGCTAGTTGGTATACTGAGGAAGAAAAAAAAAATGATGAAATGCGACCCTCTAGAACTCATTATCCGTCTAATATAATCTCATGACGAAGTGTAAGGTGGAAAGTGGAAAAGGAAATAAAAACGAAAAAGTTTGCTGAGGAGGTCGCCTGAAAGACAACTTTATAATCACTTCTCATATAACACTTGGACTTTTTTTTCTACAGAAATTCTTAGGGTAATTAAACCATTCATATTGAGATTGTTCGACATAGTTATATCAGCGATTGCTGAAATTAAAGTAAAATCAAGGGAAGTTCTCGTTCGAATATAATTGTGAGCAAGAGGTAATAGTGGTAATATTTTCGTATGATTGGTTCATTTTTGTAAAACCATTGTGAAGAAAGTTGTAACTTTGAAATAGAAATGTACATTCTCCAATTTAGAAATGCAAATATTTACTTGAAATCTCATGGAAATATATCTACTCAAAATTCATTGAAAATTTGAGACGTGAAAGCGGTATGACAATTTTGTGATATCTATGTTTCTGAAATGATCAAGAGTCAGATGTAATATTTTTTTCTTTAGAGTCACATTTTATGGTATTACCAATTTTTTTGCTGCGGTTAGAATGATAATAATTCATAATGTTTCTTCAATACAGGGTGACCGAAAAATTTAATTTACGAAATTCTCAGACTTTCCCCTGATTCTTCCCTGACCAATTTTCAATTTTTCCTGCCTATTAATATTCAAAGAGCAATATTTTAGTCCAGTAACATTTTCCACATCAAATATGTCATAAACGGAATAAAACAATTGAAGATTAAAATTAAATTTTCCAGATTTTTAAATTTACTTTAACCGAAAAAGATAACTTTCCAACGAAATAATTAAATTTTCAACAAAATGGTTAAAGTAGAAAAATATATAAATATATATATATATATATATATATATAAGAATTATTAACTGAATAGTTGAATTTTAAATCTACAAGGATGAATTTTAAATTAAATATTAGAATATGAATACAAAAACATTAAACTTCAATCAACAACGGTAGCATTTTGAAAACAAATAGTTCAATTTTTAAGCCATAAAGACGAATTTCATAGAATACAGTTAAATTTTCAGCCCTTTATGTTGAATTTCCAGAAACAGGAAGAGTTCACAACAAAAAATGGAATAGCATTTTTAACAAGAAATAAGAAATTTCTACCACAAAGATGAATTTTGAAACAAATTTTCAACCGAAAAGATGAATTTCCAACCAAATAAATGAAGAATTTTTCATAAAAAAAGATTGAACTTCACCCAAAAACAGATGCAGTTCCAACCAAATATTCCAAATTTCTCAGAAGTCAGTTGAATTTAAAACCCTCAAAGTTAAATTTCCAGAAAAAAGGTGAATTCTCAACAGAAAATGTAGTAGTTTAATTTGTAATGAAAAAATATTCAATTTCTCCCACAATAGATTAATTTTCAAACAAAAAGACGAATTTTCAATCAAGATATATGTTCAATCAAGATATATTTTCAATCAAAAAGATAATTATTCATCATAAAATTGAATTTTCTAGCATAATAATTGAATTTTCATCTTTGAAGACGAGTTTTCCCACAAAACAGTGGAATTTTGTAACCCAAAAAATGAATTTCCAGCAAAAATGTTAGTTTTAACCAAAAAAGTAACCTTTAACCAAACAGCTGAATTTCTAACTGAAAATAATTAATTTTCAACCGTAAATGCAATAGTTCAATTTGCAGTTCTAATAATGGGTTTTAATATAAGTAATCGAATTTATAATAATAGAATTAAATTTTCAACTAAAGAGATGAATCTTCAACTAATAAAATGAATTTTCAACAGAGTATTTTAACTTTTAACTAAGTAGTTGAGTTCGCAATCAAAAAGATAATCTTCTACCAAAAAAGAGTAATTTAAACAAAATACAGACATTTTTAATCAAATACATAAATTTTCAACCACATAGTTGAATTTTCAAATTCGTTAGAATCAAAGAAATTTGGGCATTACTATGCGGTCAAAGGAAATTCTATTCGATTCAATTCAATTACTTGATTTTCCAAAAAACTTTAAATTACAAATATAGTTTTGGCAGAGCTATATAAATAAGCCTACTCTTATTGTTACAAACAGCTTTTTGTGATTTGTTGCAGTACTACAAGTAATCGTGACTTTTTGAAAATTGCTATAATATTTATTTGTCCAGTTATACCATTAATGCATTGTAATTTAAAAATTGTGAGAAATCTTTATTTTTCTTATATTCGTTCAAATAATGAGAAGCCACTATTTTTAAATTGTAGACAGGCTAAGTCATGTTTATAATTTCACAACATAACTTTCTTAATGTTTCAATAGAGTTAGGACTGTTACAACATAGCTTCATTTTATTGAACTTTTCTTTTTTCCGCATTTTCCATTTTTGTAATCTTTTTTTAATTACTATATATAGTTCAAAGTACATTTATTTATTTGTATCAATCAATTAGCTTCTTCACATGATTGAATTAGGAAATATATCGACTAATCAAATAATAATTAAATTAACCTTTTTCAGGAGGTCCATCAAGCTAGCACATCCAGAATCGAGATTCCTAAATTTCTTCATATCAGAATTCTGGGCTTTTTTGGGATTTTTTGGACTTTTTTTTCTGGCTGTATTGCCGATTTTTCGGCTCTACTACTGTTTTTTAAAATCCAAATTTCGTGTGGAAGTGCTGACTGGACTCAAGTTTTAGACTGATGCTTATACCAGGCAAATAATTTTTACAGAAATGCAGAAAGCGTTATTTTGATGATGGATACAGACTGATTTATGGTAACGATTTCTTAATATGGCCTTCTTATTCTTATCCTGTTTGAAAAAAAAACAAGAATTTTCTTCGAAGACATTTTCAATAGAGATTAAAAAAATTTTGATTTGATTCAAAAAAATTATTATCTTGATGCACATTTGCACAATAATGTGATTAAATAAATTATTTCCTAAATTTAGCGAGTCCTTCAATAAAATCAATTTTTTTTGTCTAATTGAACAGATTGTATCAAATCAATCATATGTACTATTTGGAATCAAATTAAAATTAACATTTCTCTCGATTTAATTTACAAGATGATTCTACAAAATATTTTTAAATATTGATCAGATACCTATGAATATGGAAACTAATAATTATGCTACACACATTCATAAAAAAATGCAAAGGGAAAAAGGCAAGGATGAATTCATTGGCATTTAGGAAAGGAAAACAAATAAAAATCCTAGTTACAATTTTTAACCGATAAAAAAAACTGAACAGTGATATCCAAAATGAGTCTAAAAGCACCCCCCTAACTCTCACAGGAGAGGTGTAAATTACACCTCTCATTCGAGATATATTCTCGAATATTTCGAAATTCACAACTCATAATTGACAATTCATAACTCTGAGAACTCAAGGCTGTGAGGGGAGCGGAACTAAAGGTAGTGATGGGAAGTGAGGGGAAATTTAGGGGAAAGGGACAAGACAGGGAAGTAGATAAGGTAGATATTGGAGAAGGAAGGGAAAGTGAAGGTTGAAGTATGGGGGCGGAAATAGGGGTCAAGAGAATTAAGATAAGAGGGGTAGGGGAGAAGAGGTGAAGAAGAGAGAAGGAGACGAGAAGAGAAGAAGAGAAGAGAAGAAAAGGATAAGAGGAGAGGAGAAGAGGAGATGAGAAGAGAGGAGAGAAGATGGGAAGAGGGGAAGAGTAGAAGAGAAGAGATGAAGAGGAGAGAAGGAGACGAGAAGAGGATATTAAAAGAGGAGGAGAGGAGAAGAGTAGGAGAGGAGAAGATAAGATAGGAGAGAAGAGTTGAAGAGGAGAAGAGAAGAAGGGGAGACGATTAGAAGAGAAAAAGTAGAAAGATATAAGGGGAGTAGGATAGGGAAAATATGGTAGGGGGAGGTTTTACCGACTTATTTACGTCCTAATAGGATACGAAACCCTTTTTTTGTAGGTGCAAGGCGCCTTCTAAAACTACTTTTTGTGCAATTCTGTTACACAATTTGACTTTCTTTAAATTTACATTTCTAAAGATTTCCTGCTAAGTAGGCCAAATAGTTCTATAGTGGTTTGTTTGATTGACAATCTTGATTTTATTATCCATCCTCAATCAGGAAATTCCAACAATGAAAATGACTTCACAGAGATTTCTTTTACGAGTGAGAAAACTTCCGAAGGACTCAATGAAGAGATGCTTGGAAAACCACTTGGAAAGTCTTTACCTCGTGAATGCGTGGGAGTGACCGATGCTAGAAACTCGCAGGCGAATTTCTTTCAAATACTTCTAATCCAATAGATGGGTGGATGCATGCTGGTGGGGTTTGGGTGGTAAAGTGTAGCTAGATTCTGCTGGCTAGTGTTGGCGTGAAAGAAATCCTCACCCTATTCGTTTCAACTCGAAGATTCCAGGTCGGTGGAACTTTCAATAATGCTCCTTGGGACCCATAAAAGTCCCTTTAAATACACGGCATCAGCAAAAGGTTCTTCCGAACGATTAATAAGGCACAGAAGGAATTCATTCGGAAGCCCGACATACCTATTTCTTAGGAGATTTTTTCTAAGAAAAAGAAATCTTTCATTGGTCCAACCGGCAATTGTCCGAAACGTGATTTATTCAGCGGGTTTTCTTACATTAACATTTTTAGGAATGCATTTCTTTATTTTTAGAGTTGATGGATTTAACTTTAACTTATCAGATTGGGTTTGAAATTGGATTTTTGATTGCTTCCGAGTATATTCAAAGTATGATTTAATATCTCAGTCGAAATTATATTTTGGAACAGTTCACATTCAGAGGATTTGAAGCTTTGAAAAAAAAGAATTAATTTTATTATTTATTATTATACCATTAGGCCAGTTCCCTCTCGGGAACGTTAGGTATAGATGTTTCAGATTGATCTGGAATTCTCGTGTTACTTATTTAAATGGCACGTTCATTCCGCAACACTGCTCCGACCCAGGTTGCTGATCAATCTCTCTAGCGATCACCCCAAGTGAGGAGCCTCACAAAATTGTTCTACTCTGTTTGAAAACTAATTGATGAATTATTTATCAGAATATTTACTATTTTGCTACAATTTCGAATAATATGGTACTAAATACACTTTTTCTAACTCAAAAAGACGAATTTTTAACCAAGAAAGATTTTTCAGTAAATTAAAAAAAAAAATTCTTCAAAATTATTGAATTTTTAAGTCAAAAACATTACCTTCCGACGAAACAGTTGAATGTACAACCAAATAGTTGAATATGAACCAAAAACATGAACTTTCAACCAAGAGGATTGATTTTCTACCAATAAAGATAAATTCTCAACAAAATACATCAATCTCGACATCAATTCTTAACCAAACAGTAGAATTTAAAACCAAGCAAATAATTTTCTGCCAAAAAAGAAGAGCTTTCAACAAAATGAATAAATTTTTAACCAAGTAGTTGAATTTCTACCAAAATCGATGGATTTTAAACAAATAACATACATTTTCAACCTAATGCTTTGAATAATGGATGTGATGTTAGTCCAAATTTTATTTGATTAATTTTTATTCAATATTTTCTTTTCATTTATAAATTTTTTACCTAAATAGTTGACTTTTTAAATAGGAAAAATTTATCTTTGACCAAAATTGAGTCTAAATTTTCATTCAAGATAAATGATTTTCAATAAAAAAAAACGAATTTTCTACGAAAAAAAAATGTAATTTGTTACCTTATAGTTGAATTTCATACAAAATTGTTAAATTTTCAGGTACGAAATTTTTTTCTATAAACCAGTTGAATTTTCAATCCGAGAATACAAATCTTCAACGAAAAACTCAATTTACAACCAAACAGTTGCATTCTGAGCACAATAATTAAATTAAATTGTTAACCCTCAGTGAACAAAAATTCTTAAAAAAAAGTAGTTCAACTTTCAACCGAGAAGTTGAAATTTTAACCTAAAAAGATGAATTTTCACAGAAAAATGTAATAGTTGATATTTCAACGAGAAAAATGTAATTAAAAATAAAAAACAGTTAAATTTAACCAATCGAGACGAATTTCCAACAAAATACTCAATTCTCAACAAAAAACTGATTTTTTACCAAAAAAGATTGAATTATTAACTAAAAGAAGACCAAATTTTTAACCTGAAATGGAGTAGTGAAATTTTCTTCAAGGAGGATTAATTGTTAGATTAAAAAAAAACGAATTTTTTACCAAATAGTTGAATTTTGTAACAAATAGTTGAATCTACACCAAATTGCTGAAGTTTTAGACCAAAAGGACGAATTTTCTATGAAACAGTTGAATTCCGAACCCTAGAATACGAATTTTCAACAAAAAAGTTTATTCGCGACCATACAGTTACATTTTCAACAACATGGTTAATTTTTCAGTTGAAAAATTACTTTTCAACCAAACAAAAGGATTCTCGACAAAAAAATTTGGTTTTGAAAAAAAGATTGAGTTTCCATCAAAAAGATGAATTTTCAAACTAAAAATATATTTTCTACGAAGATAGACAAATTTTCAATAAAATACATACATTTTCATTCAAATTGTTGACTTTTTTAGCCAGGAATACAAATTTTTTTACAAAAAAGTGCCTAAAGTCAGCCACCCTCAAACTGCGCGTGCGCGAAAATTGTTTCGAACACAGTCTGCTCAAATAAGATCTTTTAGGCACCATTTAGAAGCATGAAAACGTCAACTTTTAAAACTATAGCTTCTACTGCTTTCCATTCTTCTATCCTACACTGTTCCATAAGAACCTATCCAATCCGATTCTACTTCCTTTCCCATCACGTACAAGCAATTACAATCCCCTCACATTCCCACCAATCACTTCCCTCAATTTCTCTTCCTTTACTTCCCATACTCTTCCTCCCCTTATTACTACTTTCTGCTCCTTGAATTGCCCTACATATCTTCTCCTCACTTCCCCTAATTTTTCTCCCATAATTACCCTCCCTTTACTCCCTATAATTTTCCTCCACTTACATCCACTACTTTCCCTCCCGTCACTTCCCATATCTTTCCTCTCATAATTTCCCTCCCTCTTTACATTCTTTTCCTCCCATCACCACCCATACCTTCCCTCTCGTCACTTTCCATATATTTCCTTCCCTGACTCCCCTCCCCACACTTTCTATAATTTTCCTCCCTAGTTTTCTTTCCCACATTTTCCTTACCTTTCCTCCTCTCACTTTCTCTCCCTTCGCTCCTCTGCTTTTCCTTCCTTACTTTTACTCCCTTTATCCTCCCCTCACTTGCCCTACTGTCCCTCCCTTCATATGCTACATAACCATAAAAATGGGGAAATTCCTGAAATGTTCTGGGGTTTGCTTATCTTTAAACTTATTTTAAAAGTTTCTCTGCAAAATAGAAATATCATAATCTGTTTGTTGCATTTTTTTTCAAGAAGTGCAAGTGAGTGGAACTCGCAATACACAGCTTACAAGCGGAGGAGGAATGAGAGGAAATGAGGGGAAATTAAGGGAAATAAAGGATGGAGAAGTGGGGTAAGTCAGGGGAAATAAGAGTATAGGATGTAGGAGAAGTGTTTAGGAAATGAGGAAAGGGGAAGTAGGAGAAGTGTTTGGGAAATGAAGGGTGGGAAAGTGAAGGGAAATGAGAGTCACAGAGGAAGAAAGGGGAAATTGAGCGCAAGTGAGGAAAAGGAGAAGTAGATGAGAAAGAATTTGGGGAAGGGAGGGGAAACGAAAGTTGAAATCTGGGGCAGGAAAGTAGGGAAATCTAGGAGCGAAGAGGGAGTAGGGCAGGAAAAATATGGGAAGGGAAGGGAAGCTTTGAAAGACTTATTTACGACTAATTTTAATCTATATCACTGGATTTATTTCATCTATTTCGGAGAATCCCCAGCACATATTCTTGAAAGCTTATGGTTTTCTGAAGATTTGAATTTTAATGATATCACCGCAGGTAATCAAGAACTCGAAAGCCAGTATTTCTTTCAAAATTATACATCGAGGAAGATTAAGAAGTATGCTCGGAAGTATGACACATGAAGGCTGCATAATTGAGTTCATATTGGAACATAAAATCGAAAATCAAAGGATATGGGACGTACAAGTAGGTGTACGATATACCACCGTGGGTGTGTAAAGATTTTATACGGGAGCTCAAAAGAATTCGAATCCCTACTGTGACTCCCACACCTTAATCCGGATCAGGCTAATAACTTTCTGGTAGCGAAACGAAGCATATAAACGAACTGGTGGGAGTGGACGATCAGAGCTTTAATTTCTTGGTCGAAGGGATCTCGATATCTCTCGAGATCGGTCGGCCGTGAATCTCGTATACATAGGGTTGGATGGTATAATTAGAGCCAAAGGAAGCCTGGCGAGCCTGGCCAAGTAGGATAGGATTTAGGAATTTAGGTTCATGAAAGTCAAAAAAGGAAAGGGAATTTATAAAAGGGAAGAGCTGAAAATTATGCTCTAAATTGATAGTAATTCAGTATTTTTAATTTGATTTCCATTGTGTAGTTCGAAATTATGTAACAAAAAGTAAGAATGATTAATACATCATTAAAAAGGTGGGCATTCGAGTCTATCAAGAATTAAGAACTCTTGTAAAAGGAAGCGTACAAATTTTCAAATATATGTAATTTCAGTTTTTATATTTGAAATATACCTTCTGAATTCAACTCAATCAAAAGTAACTGATTGAAAGGTTATTTTGACTGATTTAAATAATGCGCTTCAGACGACTGTGAATCCAGTCAAAATTGACTTTTCAAATTAGTCAATTTGACACAAAAGAAATTTTTAACTACAATTATCAATCGTCAAACAGAGAAATGAAATTTTACCAAAGATGTTCAACTTTCAACCAGTTAGTTGAATTTTCAAACATAAAGAAGCATTTCCAACCCAGAAGATTAATTTTTCACGAAAAAACATGCAAATTCAACAAAATATAAGAATTTTCATTCAAAAAGTTGAACGTTCAACCACAAAGAAAATTTTTTAACCAAAAAGATTAATGTTCTACCAAAAAACAGGAAATTCTATTAAAATACAACCATTTTTGTTTGAAAAGTTGAATTTTCAAAAAATTGTTTTATTTTCAACAAAAGGAAAGACATAATTTCAAAAAAATAGTCAAATTTTCAACTATGCTGATGAATTTTGAAATAAAATAATGAATCACTAACAAAAAAGTGAAATTTTAACAAACCAGTTCAACTTCCAACCAAGTATTTTAATTTTCCACACAGATAAAATGAATTTCCTACCAAGATCAATTTTTGTTCACAAAAATAGAATAGTTAAAGTCTCAATTAAAAGATTTAATTTTCAGCAGAAAAACTTTTTAAAAAATTAAACAAGTCAAATTTGTAACCAAAATAAGAATAGTCAAATTTCAAATTATAAAAATTATTTTGAAACAAAAAAGAATTTCCAGCCGAGACGATTAATTTTCTATCCAAAAAAGATAATTTTCTATCAAAAACGACGAATTTTCAACAAAATACATGAATTTTCAATCAAATAGTTGAGCTTCAGAGTTCAGATTGATAAAGCTCAAGTTTCAGACTACAACAAAATAGTTAAATCTTCAATTTGAAAAATTGATTTTGGGCAAACATTTTTTTCAATAAAATAGTTAAATTTTCAACCAAATACATGAATTTTAACTAGACTGATAGATTATTAAATAAAAAAATCGATTTCTAACCAATTAGTTCAATCTACAGAAATTTTCTATAAAAAAAGGTAAATTCTCAACAAAATTCATAAATTTTTAACTAAAAAAAATCAATCTTCAACCAAAAATGAAATATTCAAAATTTGAATTGACAAAATTAATTTTCAACCAAAAAACGGAGGAATATTCAACGACATTGTTAAATTTTCAAGCAAAGAGATCAAATTTCAATTTGAAGGATAAATCTTCTATTGGAATACTTGAATTAACAGTTGAAAAATAATTTTTTAAGCAGTAAATCCCAGTTCTTTAACAAAATAGTTCATGTTTCAAGCAAAGAAATTAATTTTCAACTTGAATGATCAATCTTCAACAAAAAAAATTAATTTAAAAAAAAGTAGTCCACATTTCAATCAAAAAGATTAATCTTCTGCTCAAAATGATTATTGGGGATAAACTTTATAAACTTTCCAGTGAATATATTTGAACTCACAATTGAAGCAGGTCAATTATCGACAAAAAATGAATTGAAATAATTTTTAATTTGAAAAATTAAGTTTTTACCAAAAAATAACAAATTTTCAAACAAATAGTTGAATTTTTAACCGAAAAGATAAATTTTAAACTTAAATTATGAATCTATAACCAAAAACATGAATTTTTCACCTATAAGTTTAATTTTCTACCAAAAAAGATGAATTTCAAACGAAATACAGGATTTTTCGAATAAAAAGACGAATTTCCAACTAAAATATTCATTCTCAACAAAAAAAAAAACGAATTTGAACAGAATGATTAAATTTTGACCTAAAATTATGAATGTTTAACAAAAAAATTAATTTTTAGAAAAGCAGTTGAACTTTTTACCAGGTCTCAAAACTTTTAATGAAAAAAGGTCAATTCTCACACCAAAATTTAATTGTTGATATTTCAACCCAAAAATATTTCAATATCAAATTTAAATCTTTTATATAATTCAACCAAAAAAATGTTTCTAACCAATCGAAAGCAATTATATTCAACCAAAAAGATGAAATTTCAATCAAAATAGTTATTTTCCACCAATAGAGACCAATTCTCACTAAAATACTCTACATTTAAACCGAAAACTTGAATTTTCAAAAAAGTAGTGAACATTTTTACCCAGCAGTTGAATTTGTGACAAAAAAAAATGATTTCAAACGGAAAATGTAATAGTTCATTCTGTAATAAACAAAATTATTTTTCACAAAAAAGCAGCGAAAGTTCAACGAAAGACTTTCATTCTTACAAAACTCGAAACAGTTTAATCTGACCAAAACTAGAAATTTTGAAATAGGTTAAACGCAAATACCCTTCTCATCCTGAAAGACTATTAAATCATCTCAAACGATCTAAATCGGCTTTGGCTTTACCAAAAGGAAATATTGGGTCGCCCAGAGAAATTCAAGATTTTAATTTCAAACTGAACCAATATTGAAAGTTTGATATACCTCGTGGAAGAACAACCCCTATTTAAAGTTGAAGATCAGAAGAAAAATTAATATTCTTCCTATAGTATAAGACTTGGCATTACTGAAGGGGCATTTAATTTGAAAAATAATTTTGAAATAGAGATTCTAGAATGAATTCCAATATTTAAAAATGCAAATGGTTCTTCTCGTTAAGCAAAAATCCATATAACCCATAGAATCCGCAGAAAGTGCTCATAAATTCTCCACCTGGAACTTTATTGTTCTGTTCTAAGAGAAAAGAAAAGAAAATTCCAGTTTCAACAAACACCAACTTCCAGATGAGGTTATTTGTTACTCTAGATCTTTATTCGAATTTCAAACTACTTGGATTATGCGCCCGCGATTGAAGGTAATTATTGAACTCGGGCAGCTCTTTACCCAAGTCAAACATACAGAACTGATTGAAGAGGTACTTTCCAACATCAAACTTCGATGATCCACTTTATGCCAGAGTTCGAACCAGTTTGTAGACGACACTCTCGCTTCTAGCTTCCTCTAAAGTCCGAACTCTGCACCTAAAACTAAAAAATGATAGTGATGAAGCCTGGAACATAGAGGAAACCTGCGAAAACGATTACTGTCGAGTAAACTTTACTAGGATAACGTTATAATAATGGTTTATCGACGTTGAGAAAGGAGAAAATAAAAACTGAAGAACGAAGAGAGAAAGGAGAGAGGAAAATAGGGAGATGCCCGAGAATCGAGAAATCCAGAGTAACGAGCTTCTGGGTTGACTATGTGGTCTTGGGGAAGGAAGCATTGTTATCTCCGTATTTGGCCGAGAGTCCGATAAATTAAATCCCACTACACTGGTCTCTTTGTGGTCGATTGCAATGCTCCTGTGGAATAAAAGATCTTGATAGTAGCTACTTGCTGATACCAAGTGAGATCGATGTACACCAGCTTGGGAAGCCTTTCAAATATTAATTAATTATGAACGTTTCGATTTTAGATAAATGACATTAGAACTCGTTTAATAGGGTTGTTTCCAATATCAGATATCACTTCATCAATGAATGTATCTTAGAGTTCGTAACATTCGTTTTTCAGATTCCTGTGGAATAAAAGATCTTGATAGCATATCATTCTGATCCCAAATGTTCCAGAATCTGGAATCTTGTTATCCAACTCAATCCGTTAAGAAATGATATGATTTTCAATCAAAAGCTTCTCATTAAACCTCCTTTAAATATTATCCACATAGAACTTCTATTCCTTCCTATCTTCTAAAACTTTGGGAATTTCTATCAAATTCTATCTTTCCGGAAATCTTATACTTTTCTGTCAAACAATTCTCATTAAACATCTATCATATATTATCCACACAGAACTAGTATCAAATTCTTGAATCAAGGAATCTTGTACTGTACTACTAAGAGATTCTCATTCAACCTCTATTATTATTGGTATCAAATCCCATCTTCCAAAGTTTCGGAAATTTTCATCAAATTCTATCTATCGAGAATGCATATACTCATCTATCAAGACATTCTCATTAAATCTCTATCAAATTTCATCCACCCAGAACTTGTATCATATCATATCTTCCAAATTTTCTCAAATTGATATCAAATTCTGTCAGTCAAGAAATCCTGTATTTTCCCATCAAGAGATTCCCAATCAAATTCTATCATACATTATTAACAGAGACTTTTTAGCAAATCCTATCTCCAAAAATTGCGAAAATTCTGATCAAAATGTAACTGTTGACAAATCTCATACTTTTCCACCAAAAGATTCTCAGTAAACCTCTATCAAATCTTTTCCACACAGAATTTGTATCAAGTCCTATTTTCTGAAATTCCTGAAATTTCTATCGAAATCCATCCATCGAGAAATGTTATACCTTTTCTACCGGGATATTCTTATTTGACCTCCATTACATATTATCCACCCAGAATTTGTACCATAACCGATCTTCCAAAATTTCTAAAATTTCAATCACATTCTATCCGTCAAGAAATCTTGTACTTTTCCATCAAGAGGTTTTCATTAAGCCTCTATCTAATATTATCCACGCAAAACTTGTATCGTACCATATCCTATCTTCCAAATGTTCTGAAATTTCTATCAAATTCTGTCCATCTAGAAATCCTGTATTTTTCTATCATCATATTTCAATTAATATTCTATCATATATCTTATTGACAGAGAACTTCTATCAAATCCTATCTTCCAATATTGCGGAAATTTCTATCAAAATCTGGTTTTTGAGAAATCTTATACTTTTCCATCAAGAGATTCTCATTGAATCTATAATAAATATTAGCCACCTAGAACTTGAATTTTATCCTATCTTTCAAAATTTCGGAAATTGTAATCACATTCTACTCATCGAGGAATCTTATGATATTTCATCAAGAGATTTGCATCAAACCCTCTATCAAATCTTATCGCCATAGGACGTCTATTAAAGCTTATTTTCCCGAATCTTGGCAGTTTCTATTCGATTCTATGTTTCGAAAAATCTTATACTTTTCTATCAAGAGATTCTCTTTGAACCTCTATTAAATATTATCCACCCAGAACTTGTATCTTATCCTATCTTCCAAAATTTCGGAAATTTCAATCTCATTCTATCTGTCCAGAAATCTTGTTTAATGTCAAAATATTTTCATTCAATCTCATTGAATCTCTATGAAATTTTATTTTGATATAGGACTTGTATCAAATCCTATATTCTAGAACCTGAGAAATTTGTATTCAACTCCATCCATCGAAAAATCTTATACTTTTCCATCAAGATATTCTCATTAAACCTTCATTAAATCATATCCACACAGAATGTGTATCATATCCTATCTTCCAGAATTTAAGGAATATCAATTTCATTCTATCCCTCGAGAAATCTTATACTTTTCTTTTAAGAGATTATCACGGAGCTGCTATCAAATTTTATTTACACAGAAATTGTATTAATTCACTTGCGTGGAAAAATTACTCTATTAAATACTACTTTTGATAGTATTCGATTTTACTATATAAAATGAGCGTATTACAGAGTGAACCGGGATGAAGAATATCATGTATATGATTTGATTATTATCGAAGGAGTAGGAATGTGAGATATCATATTTTATATGATTGGATTGGATTTCTATCAAAAAAGCGTATTAAAATAGCATATTTTATAGAATTAGATTGCATTTCTTTATAAGCATAGGAATGACTGTGACATTGGCCTAATGCGCTTTGATGAATATCAATGAAAAAATCCCAAAATTGCATATACAGAGAAAGTATTTAAATTTTTTTCATCAAATCATGATGTAAATTTAAATTAATTTATAATTAAGTTAATATGGTTGTTTTCAGAAACCGATATCACTTCTTCAATGAATGTATTGCATAGATCGTCAAATTCTTATTTCATATTCCTATGAAATAAAATACCCTGCTGAAAAAGTTTGAAAATATTTGATAGAAAAATAATACTTTTCAACCAGTTTTCTGTATCCGCAATTTTAGGAATTTCCTTTACATTCTTCAAAATGCTTTCAATAGAAAGTCTATCGAAATGAATAATCATCTTTGTCGAAAATTTCCTATGCTGTCCCGCTAAAAAGGCCGTTTGTTTCTATGAAACGTTTGGATTAGAATTTCTACTCATTCCCATCAAAGTGAAATGAGCCAATATTCTAATAATTCCGAAATATTTGCATACGTTTTTTGATAAAAATATAAGCAAATGCAATCCTGTCAAATATGATATTCCATATTTCGATCCCCTTTAATATGAAAGCTCAAAACGTTCTGTCAAATTCTATCCGTCGGGAAATCTTATACTTTTCTACCAACATTTTCTAATTGACTCTATCAAATCTTACGCAATGACAAAGTTTTGGTAGAAAAAAATAAAGATTTTTGACGGTTACAATTTGATAGACATTTTTTTTTGTTATAAAATAGGATTTGCTATATGTTATGTATGGATCAGATTTGATTGAGGTTCTACATTATAATCTGTTGTTAGAAAAGTATAAGATTCACAGAAAAAACTAAGAATAAAATTGGCTGCAGGACATTTTTTAGAAAGATAAAGTTTTGTTCAGCCAACTTCACGTATTTCAAAATACACGTGTTTATCATGGAACAAAAAATAAAGTTTATCCGATATTTGTGTAAAGTTTATCCTGTGAAGTTAATTTTTGTTGCAAAGAATCTTTCGTCGGAAATCGATGTAAAGTTTATCCTCTGTTTTTTCTGTGTTTCTCTAAAAATTAAATTTGATAGGAATCTCCAGCATTTCGAAACATAGTCTTGAGATCTTCAAAGAATTTACATTCTTCTATAAAAACGTATTTAGCAATATTTTTTTCCTAAAAATTATCACTTTGAAATTATTCTATCTAAACTTGCGAAACGACCCTATTATGCAATTTGAAAAAATTCTTCCTAAACTATTCAATTTCGAACTACTAGCTTTCAGAATATGATATTTATTCTAATTAGGTAGAGTGATGCAAAAATAATTTGATGAAAACTTGATATCACTAAAAAAACAAATATGGGCGCTAGGTGCTTGATCCCGAATTTAGCTTTTCACTCAATTTTCGAAGTAAAATATAAAATTAGTGTTATTACAAAAGGTTTTCATTTTATAGTACCTATTATCTAAGGTAATAGAATATAATATTTTTCTACAATATATATAATATATACAGACAATAAAACAATTGCCTATCTGTTAAAGAATATCGATTCTGACAAAAAACCATATCGTAACCTAAAGTTGTTTGAAATTGTAAGTTTAATTTTGGAAGTCAATTTTTGTTTAAACAAACCATTTTTGGCAAAAAATACTCACCTGCACTATTCTTGTTATAGTATTGCAAAACATTCTTTGAAATTTTACGTTCTTACGACATTTATTAATAATAGCAATTTTAGACAAAAATTAAGAAAAAATTGTGTGGGATTATAAGTCCTCTGTTAAATTAAATTTTCTCGGTAAACATAATCGATTCCTGGTGCAAAACGTTAACATAGCCTGAAATTGTGAAAAAATTTCATTTTTTTTCAAATCTATACTTATTTCCAGTGAAAAACGCGAGAATTACCTGAAAAAATGTATCTTCTTTATCCAAAGATTTATAATTTAAAGTAACGATTTCCGGTATAAAACGCAATCACAACCAAAAATTGTGAATTATATATAAATCATAGTTATAGACTAAATTATGATACAAAAAATCTCATGGATTTTTAATTAAGAATGATAATTTACACAGAAAAATACTGACATAACATAGCAAAACTAATTTTTGGGGAAACCTGAAAACGTAACCTAAAAAATTATACAAATTTTCAATCTTCCTAAAAATGTAATGATTTTTTACTAAAAATACTGATTGATATCTAAAATTGTTACAGAGAATTGTGAACCTTATTTGAGAAAACTAAATTATGAATTAAAACTACCAATTTCCGCAGAGAACAACACTAACATAGTTCAAAATTTATTAAAGAATAGAAACCTTGTTCAAATTATAATGATTTTTTTTTTTTGAAAATATATACCAATTTAGATGTAAGACGCAATCATAATCTGAAATTGTTAAAAAAACAGTTTATCTTCAGAATCTAATAATTTTCGAATAAAAATGTTAATTTGCGACATAAAATTCTAACAAAACATAATCTATGAATATTTGAAAAAAAAAACATTGGATTTATATGATTTTCGTTCAAAATAACCTATTTCCTATGAAAAACCTTCATGAAGTGAGATGAAATCTTTCCCATTTGTTTCAAAGATATCTCTTTTAATTGACCCTAGTATCACAATTGTAAAGAAGATTTTTCAATTAGCATTAGAGTCGATAACATTTTTTTTTCTGGACCGAATCCATTTCAAATCAGGCAGGTTCTACACTTGGAGTGGCAGAATCTTTTGGAAACAACTATGTTGTTTTTTAGAGGAAATTGGGCAATACTTATTTTTGCGATTTGTGAAAAAAAAACAAATTTCACGAAATTATGCGTATTTGAATTTTTTCTTTGTTTTTGAAAAAAATCCCAATTTTTTCTTTGAACTTATATAATTTTTGATTTAATTTAGATATTTAAGATTTCTTTAGATACTGGTAGAGTTTATTTTCTCGAAAAACACACACTTATATTTCTTGCCAATTTTTTTTCAACTTGTAGTATCATGAGGAAAATACCTTGTGTGTTTTATGCGGGCTAAATAAATTTTGTGGCCAGGAGAATTTTTTTTCATATAATCGAATTCTCGCATTTTTCTTGCAACCATAACGACAAATACGAAAGAATGTGAAGGAAATTATTGGCTCAGAAAGTTCTACAAAAAGTTCCTTTACTCATTCATGATGTCTTTCACCGTTTCCAAGAAAAATAAAAAATTCGATTTTCAAAAAAAAAAATTCTCTTCACCACAAAACTGGTTTAGCCCACATCAAACTATCTTTCTCCTATAAATAAAAATTCGTAAAAAATATTTTTTTCAAATAAAAAAGGTTGGATGTGCCCCCTCTCACAGAAATTGCCCGTATTTTTCTAGTCCTTCAAATTTTTTGTCAAATTTTATATATAAATCAACAATTGATATCCAGAAATGTCTTAATTCATTTTTTTATCATTCTGTGATAGTTTAATGTCTCTATGCAAATGTGGATTCACAATCATAGGCAAAACTCGAAGAATAAATTTGAATGCCAAACGACAACTGTGTCCTGAGTTTGAAGCTGTGCACAGAAAAACAATTTATAATATAGTCGATGACAGATTTGTACAGTTAAAAGAATGTGCAGCACTGCCCAACTGTAGTTTCCCAAAGAAATATTGCATTTTTTTATTTTTCTCAGAAATTCTACAAGATATCATAAGTGAGTGAAGGGACTTTTTGTAAAAAAATTTTTCACTGTGCCAATTATTTTCTTCACATTTTTTCCTATCTGTTGTTGTTTGCAAGAAAAATGCGAGAATTCGATTGTATGAAAAAAAATTCTCCTGGCCGGAAAAGTGATTGGCCGGCATAAAACTTACAACGTATTTTCCTTATGATAGTACAAGATTAAAGAAAATTGGCGAAAAATATAAGTGTCATTTTGTTGATTTGCAACATTTTCTTAAATTTTTCACTGATTTCGAAAGAAGGCGATAAACTCTCCAAGAATCTGAAAAGAAATCTCAAATATATCAATCAGGTCAAAAGTTATATAAGCTTTAAGAAATAATTGGGAATTTTTTGAAAAACAAAGCAAAAAATTCAAATACGCATAACTTCGTAAAAATTTTTTTTCGCAAAACGCAAAAATAGGTATTGCCTAATTTCCTCTGAATCCGTGCAAGAATATTTCAAAATCACAAATACTTCTCAAATCGAATGAGGTTTTCTATGATTTTTCTGATTAGAATGTAATATTTGTAGATTTAATTTTCAAATTGTCAAATTTTATTGTATATAACAATTTTCAGTAATAAAAAGGCAACTGTGTTTCCAATTCTGTATTATTGTATTTAAGTTGCATTGTTTTTTATTTTGCAAGCTAACCAAGAAAATATTTTTGACTGAACATTAAAATTGTATGATTTCTAGAAACTGTTCACTCTGAACTCAATTTCCGTAAATTCCAATAAGTTTAATTGAACTTCAATGCGGAAGAAAAGAGTGCAGGAACAGCCAGAAAGAATAATATTTTAAAAACTATAGAATCAAGTATTTTTGTCAATTTTTCTAAAAACTTTTTTTTTACTTATTTCTTATATTCACTGTTTTATGTGAAATATTTTCATATTGGTTGTAAGTGAAAGTAATTTTACCATTTTTATTTTCGAATAATAATTTTAATTACTAATTTTAAATGATGTCTTGAATAGTAAAAATGTCAAAAAAATGTAAAAAATAGTAAAAATAGTAAATGTCTTGAACTGTAATATTTTCTTAATATCCGATTTTTTAATCATACATAAGAAATGAAATTTCTAATCGATCATAAAGTTTGGACACTAGCATCAATCACACAAGGAACAATTTTCAATAGAAGTGATTTTGATATCGAAAATAGAGAAACTGAACTAAATTTATTTGAAAATAGCATAGTTTTTAATGTGCAACTACGAATTGGTAGACACCAGTGAATTAAACGTGACAATCACGAATAAGGTAATTTCTGGGTCAACAGAAAATTTTAGTTATGGACCGCTTCTGCAATTATCTCTAATTTTTCACCAGACAAAACTGTATTTAAAATTTATCTGTTTTTTTATACTATATATTCCCTGGCTCTACCCATCCATCATTTTTCATACCAGTTAATATTCGGCTATCACGTCCACTTATAAATGAATAATTTAAATCTGTATGAAATTAATTAAAATAATGCTGAGGATTCTCATTCTGATTAATTTAAAAAAGCTGTAAGATTCGAGATTATCTTCCACTTGCATATTTATTCCATCTTCCTCAAACACATTCCAAAGTGATTTGCCTTTACAATAAATTCATGTTTTATTGACACGTCAACTGAATGAGATTAGAGATCGAACGAGATTCGTAGAATTCTGAGCCTGATTTACCTGGAAGCGAAGCGCCATTCACTATGATCAAAAGCGTATAGTGATTACTCAGAGGTATTGCGTATTTTGATTATAAACATCATATATTAGTGGCCAAATTTTTTTAGAATTTTTATGCATTTCGCCCGGAAATTTGTTCGATTCATAAAAAAAAATTAATTAATTTTTTTTTTGTAAAAAGCTGACGACTGGAAACATGCACTCACTTCTCGCAAGGATATCCCCGGAACAACATATGACAGAATAATTTTTGGAAAAGCATTGTAAAAGTTGTATTGAATTCAGCGTCAAATGAGCACTATTCAAAGTATTTTTGCACTTTTGGCAAAATCTAGGAAAATAACGGCACAAACTTGAAAGTTAAACAAAGTAAACCTTGAAACTTCTTATTTAAAACAAGCCCAAAAAACTTTAAAAATGTTACATGGTTCTCGTATCGTCATTAAAAATGTAGAGGCTTGCGCAAATTTAATTGGTTTTAAAATGGGCGGCAAGCCCATGCAGAGCTTCCCTGGCGCTCAAGCTATAAAGCCTATTGTGACAAGACAAAATTCATAAAATCCTCCTTTTTTTGTGCGATCAAAATTTGAATGTTTGGTTTCTTAAAAAATTCAAACAATTGTTATCAAAATATTGTAAGGTGTTCAAAAAACAACGTTTTTCTCCTCCTGCTTTTTTCTCATATCTTG
Source organism: Andricus quercusramuli (assembly GCA_932178445.1). Lineage (NCBI taxonomy): Eukaryota > Metazoa > Arthropoda > Insecta > Hymenoptera > Cynipidae > Andricus > Andricus quercusramuli. The sequence continues at coordinate 179,499 of CAKNXH010001199.1, forward strand.
CGTTTTTTGACTTCAAATGTTCATTTTCATTTGTTATTTGGAATTTTGAAAATGCTATAACTCCGGTAATTTTCTTTCATAAAAAAAATCATCAGAATATTATATTCGTCTTTTTGATTAATACTAATAACCGTACATAGAATTTTCAAATTAAAAAAAAAATGGTCTCAAACATTTTCAAAATGTGCTCACTTTTTTAATTTTCATCCAAAATAGCAGGCTAAAGAACTCGAACTTCATTTTACGACACTTAAAGAGTATAACAAAGGTCAATCCAATCTGTTATTTTTTTCGAAAGTTATCGTTCTAACAATATAAAAATCTACAGACAGACAAACAGATAGACATACAGATATTTTGAAAAAGTCTATTTTTTGGGTTCAGGGGGCCTCAAAACGTGGACATTTGACAGAAAAGGGAGGAGGGGGGTCGAATTTTACACAATCTCATTATAGTATGAGAATATAAAAATGGCGGTCGACCGAGCGATTTTTGTCTTATGCACGTCCCTACATTTCCAATGATAATTTAAGAACCGGAGAACATTCTTACAGTTTCTTGGTCTCATTTTCAAGACAAAATTTCAAGGTTCGTTCAGTGAGACTTTCAAGTTTAACCATTATTTTTCTAGAATTTTCCAGTAGTGGAACCTAGATCAAGAAAATTGGCAAAAATCAAGATTAGACCGATCTGTTTCACTTACTATCTCAGTCTTATTTGATCAAAAATACTTCAAATACGGTTCATTTGACGCAAAATTTAATAACCTTCACAACGGGCTTCTATAAATCATTCTATTTCATTTTGTCCTGGAAAAATCGTGCGAGAAGTGAGTACATGTTTTTTTTTGAGTCGCTAGTTTTTTAGGCCTCCTCATATAAGGGTGGTCAATTTTTTCAATTTTCACGGATATCGCATCCAAATTTGTTTAAATCCACACCAAAAATGAATCCATTTTTTTTTTGTTAAAAAAATATATTTACAGGTATGGTAAACATAATTTTCTAAACACTACTTTATTATTTTTATTAATATTCTTTCTGAATAATGTTAGAAAGTTGCTGTTTCTTCTGAAATTTTCAACCATTCGTCTATTTTTTACTTGGATTGAGTTAAAAATTAATTCTATCCAGCAAAAATAATTATTCACAGCAATAATTATTTTTCATAACTATCTTCTCTTAGATAAGTGCTAGGAAGTTGTTTCTTCTTCAATCTTAAACTTTTCAACCACGTTTTACTTAGTAAAGTAATAAAGAATGCAAGTTAACAAACATAGTTGTTCAAACGATGTATTTTCGGTTATAACTATCTTCTCTTTGAGTAGTTCTATGAAGTTACGAGTTCTTCTGAAATTTTCCGCTTTTCTTTAATTTTCTGGTTAGGAAAAAATAAAAAATATCAATATACATTCAAACAAAAAGACTCTTAAGTACTATTTAAGTGAAAATTTACATTTAATATGATCCATCTGGAAAATTTGTAGCATATTTCAAATATCTGCTTTATTTCGAAAATATATATATGCACAAAGAAGAAAGAGATTGTTTTAAAAAATGGTTCCCTCTATTACTTATTTATTATTAATATAAAACTGAGAAGGCAATGCAGTGTTGCATAAATTATTACCTCGCTAAGTGAAAAAAGTCCAAAAAGTTGAAAATTTTAGAAAAAAAACCGCATCTATCTAACATTAATATAGATTATTATAGTTATAAATAGTAATAATTTGTTTGAACAATTGTATTTCCCAAATTCAATCAATTATTAAGCCACTCGAAGTGAAAGAGACAAATAGTTAAAAAAATTTAAAAACCGCAACTTGCTGCACTTAAGCGAAGGGTGTATTATTAACAATAATAACAAATTGTTCAGACAATTATTTTTGCAGGCCCTTAATTAAATAATACTTCACTATAATTGTCAAGTGAACAAGAAATTCAAACCTCAGAAAAAAACCGCAACTATCTGGTATTAATATTGAAGCAGATAGCTATAAACAATAAAAAATTGTTTGAACAATTATTTTTTTTAAATTGAATTGAAAATCAGCTCACTCCATATGGAAAGTGACAAAAAGTTGAAAATTGCAGAAAACACGCAATTTCCAGCAAAAAACGCATTCTTTATTGAATTTCAAACAATTTTCTAAGGAAAACAGAGGTATAATCATTTTATTCATTATAAAAATATTGCATGTTTTATAATAATAATGATAATAATATTTTTTGTCAGTGTTTTTCATCTACGAGGTCTCATATCAATATTTGATTGGAGAGCTTTACATGATGACTTTGTAAAGCTCTTAAACTGGGGTGCTTACTAGAGAGATTGATCAGAGGCCTGGACCGAAACACTGTTGCGGAGCGAACGTGTTATAAAAACAAAACACACAATAGTTCTAGTTTATTATCATTTTTGTAAAGAAAATTAAAAAACATAAACTTGAAAAAGGTTAATTTGAAACGAACTTGCATAAAAAGGCTTCAAAAGAATTATTCTGTTAAAAATCACATTTTTTTAAATAATCAAAAAATTTAAAAACTGTACGATAATTGCACAAAAGGACTCCAATTTAAGATAAGTTTGACTTCAACTTTCCTTCCAATGTTAATTTTGAAATTTGAGTTATAAGCTTGAAATTGAACAATAATTGTTTTACAAGACAAGTTTAGAAATTTTCAAGATTGAACTATTTATAGATTCTAATGTTAAACAATGAATTTTATTTCCAAATTTTAGGTCGAGTTAACAGTTGTTAACGGAAATATTGGTTATTCGAAAATATTGGTTATTCGAGAAAATCATCAAATTTTAAAGAATATTTGAAACTTAGAATAACTTTTTGTTTTGCTATGTTCTCTTCGTGTTTTTCGTCAAAAATTGTTATATTTTTAACTAAAAAAAAATCATGAGATTTTAAAAATTATCATTTAGTATTTAAGTTCACAGTTTCTGATTTTGTTTGAATTTCACACCGAAAATCGGTTCTTTCCGTAATAAAGATTATTGGATTTCTCAAAAGATTTTTATTTTTTTCTACCGTTTTTCACTGGAAATGGGAATAGATTTGAAAGAAGATTTGTAATTCACGAATAATTTCAGCTTGTTTTGGTCGATATTATTATTTTATTATTATACCATTAAGCCATTTCCCTTTCGGGGTAGGCGTCACTTACTCGGTTGGAAAGTAGTGGGATAGGTATATAGGTGTGAGGTAGGTCGTTATATGGTATAGGGTAGATAGGTATATAGGTATATGTGTTATGGTATAGATATTTTAGATTGATCTGGAGTTTTCGTGTTATTTATTCAAATAACACGTTCACTCCGCAACACTGCTCCGACCCAGGTTGTTGATCAATCTCTCTAGCGATCACCCCAAGTGAGGAGCCTCACAAAATTGTTATGTATGGTTCCCCACTTGGGCCCATTAGTATCCAAGGTCTTTGTTTCCGGCATCATTCACTCTATTGTCACTCTGCTTATAAACTATTTGTCGCCACATATTTCTGTCCTGGCATACTACTCTAGCTTCATTTACGTCCATGCATTTCTTCATGCAAGCTCTTCTGTTCCTATGACTTCTTATGTCTCTTCGGATCAATGTCTCATTTACAGATTCTAACCATTCTTTCGGCGGTCTACCTCTGGGCATTCTGCCATTTACTTTACCTTTATATACTTGCTTCGTCAGTCGTTCATTTTTCATTCTTTCAAGATGTCCGAACCATCTTAACTGATTTCTTTCCCATATGTCAACTAGCGTGTCTCCTGTACCACATTCTTTGAGGATTATCTCGTTTCGGACTTTGTCCATCAGTGTTTTTCCGCATATTATGCGCAGAGGTTTCATGCCGATCGCGTTGATTTTACTCCTGTCCTTTTCTTGACAGGTCCATGCCTCGCTACCGTATAGTACAGTAAGTTTATTAAAATGAATAAGATTTTTGAAAACATTCAAAGTTTGTTGACAATTTTAGCTTAAGTTAACAGCAAGAGATAGCATGTGAGGAAGATCGACCTACACCACGTTTTTTTAATTTTTACATTTTCAGCTTTCACTCTCTATATGTTTTAAGGAAGTGAATGGAAAAAATGTATACTAAGCTTTAATAAAGTTTGAAATCACCTCTGTAAAATAAGACCAAGAACATTAAAAAATATGCACTGGTTCTCGAATTATCATAAAAAATGTGAAGGCATGCCCAAGACGAAAATCAGACGGTTGAGCAGCAGTCGAGCAAGGAAAATAAGAAACAAAAGATTGATTTACTTGATGCACTTGATGTTTGACTTCCGCTTGACCCCCACATCGCTCGACCGACCGATTTTCGTTTTGGACAAGCTTTCACATTTTTTATTATAATTCGAGAACCAGAAAATATTTGTTTACGTTCTTGGTCTTATTTTGAAGAGTATATTTCAGATTTTAATATTTCAGTGAGCTTCAATTTTTTCGATTATTTTCCCTAAAGCATGTAGAGAGTATAAGTTGGAAATCGAAAAATTAAAAAATGGGAAATACGACGGTCTTTCTCAGATGCTATCTCTACCCTTATTTATCGAAAATACTTCAAGTGGGGCTTGATCGCCGCAAAATTTGATAGGCTTTCTATCAATTTAATTAAGATCGTTCTATCCTAATTTTTGGTATAGTTAGTCACTTTCTTAGCTTTTTAATCTGATTTCCGAAAGTGGACGCTCAATTTTCACCGGCAGTGTTTTTCTATAAATTTATCAATTCAATATTGTATCTGGAAAAGTACAGAATTTAAACCCCTTCACTTATT
>CAKNXH010001199.1:194291-274223 GCA_932178445.1 Andricus quercusramuli
ACCGTATGACCAAATTAAATTTTATTCGAGAAGAATAACTATGTTATATAAAATATGATTAATTAAATTTTGTAATTTATAAGGGTATTGTATTTTTCTGAAATACATATCGAGAACGTTTCAAATTCAACTATAAAATTATTATTCAACATGTTTTGAAACAGGAGGAAATATTCCCAATGAGTGGCATATATTGAAATTAAAATATTCAGAAAACTTGAAATGATATACGATCTCGCTTGTCCCAAATATTGTTCCTAATTGATTTCCTTCATGAATGTCGTTAGCGAGCTGAATTCTTCTTCTAACTTTCAAAGTCTAAAAAAAATTAACTGATTGAATAAATTTTTTGTCCAATTAATTACTCACGAATATTAAGGTGGAAGAATTATACATAGTAGACAAAATTATGTATAATCTTCATTGGTTTTGCAATAAATAATGTACAAAACAAACAAAAATTATACATAATTTTTTTCTCTTCATACAGTTTTTCCGGCTGGGTTGAAACCTTCCGGAACATTTCTGAAAATTTCAGAACACGATAGAATAATATAAAATATTCCACAGGATTACAGATGCGACGCGCATGCGCACTTGATGGATAAGTAATTTTGCACACCAGCATACAGAAAATTTGTTTAAGTTTGATTTTATATAACAACTCATAGGACCCTAATGCCGATACAAAAATCTTTCTAAACAATTTTAATGATTGCGTCAATTAAACCCGACATCTTTCAAAAAAGCAGTAAACTGATGTCACTGAAAAATATTTCAAATATCTGTTTTAGTTCAGAAAAATATATTCGCAAAGAAGAAAAAGATTTTTAAAAATATGACTATCTCCAATGTTTATTTATAATTTTTTCATTACTAAAAAAGCAAATCAAAGTTAAACATTTCAGAAAAACCCGTAACTTTCTAGCATTTATCTAAGAAATTTTTGTTAATTTGCATTAATTATTACCTCACCAAGTGATGAAGATAGTCATAAGCAATGATAATAAATTGTCTGAACAATTATTTTTGCCAAATTAAATTAATTATTAAGTAACTTCAAGTTAAAAATAGATACATATTAGTTCAAAAACTCAGAAAAAAACTGCACCTTTTTACCATCAAGCAAAGACAACATTATTATTTTTTTATTTTTTAAATAATTATTTTTCTTAACTTGAATTAATGATTACTTCACTCTAGGACAAAAAGATAAAAATTTCAGAAAAAACCGCAGCTATCTAAGCGCATTAATATAGAAGAAGATAGCTATTAGCTATATACAATAATTATATGTTTAAACAATTATTTACCCTAAATTGAATTGAATATTAACTCACTTCAAGTGAAAAGTGGACAAAAAGAGGAAAATCTTTGAAAAAACCGCGTATTTCTATCTCAAGTCTATAAGAGAAAATTGCTATAAACAATAATAAAATGTTTAAACAATTCATCTCAACATCTAATTATCAGTATGAAGTAGTATTTTATGTGTGTTGAAAAATCAAGTACCTTCGTAGAAAATTGACTTCTTGTTTAAAACTCATATTTTAATGTTGAATAGTCGAACTAAAATATTTTTTTGATGAAAATCCAAATTTTTTAAAATTTGATTTAAAAATTGTTCTGTTTCAGAAGAAATGTCATCTTTTTTGGATAAAAATGCGACTATTTGATTGAAGATTCAATAAGTTTGTTAAAAAGTCTTCATTTTTGTTTAAAAATTCAACGGTTTTGTTGAAAATTTATCTTTTTGGTTTAAAAAATCAGTATCTTCGTAGAAAATTAACTTCTTGTTTGAAACTCATATTTTAATATTGAATAGTAAAACTAAAATCTTTTTTTGAATAAGAATTCAAATTTTTTTTTAAATTTGTTTTGAAGATTCATCTGTTTTATTAGATAGTTCACTCTTCTTCGATAAGAATTGGACTATTTGGTTGAAGATTCGATAATTTGGTTAAAAAGTAATTTTTTTCAGTTAAAAATTCAACTATTCTGTTAAAAATTCAACTGTTCTGTTGAAAATTCAAGTATCATCGAAAAAAATTTACTTATTATTTGAAACTCATATTTAAACGTTGAAAAGTCAAATTAAAATCTGTTTTGAATGAAAATTCAATCTTTTCCAAATTTGTCTTTTTTATTTAAAAATTCATCTTTCTTCGATAAAAAAGCAGCCGTTTGTTTGAAAATTAATCTTTTTTGCTTGAGGATTCAACTATCTTATTTAAAATTTTGGTTAAACGACTTTGTTGAGAAATCACTTTTTCGTTGAAGATTCATTATTATCAGTGAAAGATTCATCTCTTTGGTTGAAAGTTGAACTATTTTGTTGAAAATTGATCTTTTTAAACTGAAAATTCAACTGCGTGAGTATCATCTGAACTACTTGGTTGATTTTTTTTCTGAAAGAAGCTCATTGGTTGAAAATTGACCTACTTTTATTGCAAATTAATTTTTTTGCTGAAAATTCATATTTTTTGCTGAAAATTCATATTTTCTGATAGAAAATTCAATTTTTACATATGAAATTCTTCTTTTGGCTTGAAGGTTCAACAGTTTAGGTAAACATTTTTCTTCATGACTGAAAAATCTTTATTTCTTAAAAATTCGTCTTTGTAATTTTAAAATTCATTTTTTAATCGAAATTTCATATTTTTTGGTCGAAATATCAACTATTGCACTTTTTGTTGAAAATTCGTGTTTTTCAGTTGAATATTTAATGATTTTGTAGATAGCTCAATCATTTTGTTGAAAATTCCAGTTTTTTGTTGAAAATTTGAATATTTAATTCAAAATGCAATTATTTTCTTAAAGAATCCCGTTATATGATAGAAAAGTCATTTTTTTTTGTTTTAAATAAATTAATGGATTCGAAAATTTTAAATTTGTATCTAAAATATTGTTTTATTGCGTTCATAAAAGACCTTGAGTCAAAAATGTTACTAGATTAAAATGCTGGTATTTGAATGTTAATGATTAGGGAAAGTAAAAGTTGGTCAAGGAAAAATCAGAGAATTTTGAAAATGATTTTTCACCCTCTAAAGCATTATCTTAAATACAAAAAATTGCCATTAGTACCATATATTTTTATTTCTGGAAACCATAAATTGCGTACAGTAAGAGGGGGGGGGGGGGCCCCAAAACTTTTTTTTCCGGTTCTTTCCAAGGGGGGGGGGGGGTGGCTTTAAGAGTTCAATTATTTGGCAAAGAAAATTCATCTTTTTGTCTTGAAACTTCAGCAATTGGGTAAAAAATTCAAATGTTTTGCAGAAGAACTGTTTTCTCTATTGAAAATTAATTTTTTAAATGAAAATTGAACTGTTGCATTTTTATCAGAAATTTTTTTCTAGTTTAAAAATGCAACTATTTTGTTAAAAATGTATGTAATTTATTGAAATTCTCATTGAAATTCTCAAATCCTCATTGATAATTGAACAACCTTAATCCCTTACGTGATTTAAGTACGGCCCCTAACTGTTGCAAAATTCTTTTGAAAGAATTATACACAAGTTTGGTTGAAAATCACCATACGTGATCAAAAATTTCATGGAAAAGTGGTAAATAATTTTCTCGGATGGTTCTTGCAAAAATGAGTGTAGAAAAATAATCGAGATTAAAGCCCCGAATTTTATCCTTGAAAAATTCCTCTTTCTGAGGTTCTGAGGTTCTGAGGTTCTGAGCTCGCTAGCTACGGTTCTGGACATGAGGTAACTCTTGGTCTTTGGTGGGGGAAGAGGAAAGGAAAGGAGGGAAGAAAGGTAAGATATAACGGCGTGGAAGGAGCGGTAACCGGCTCGACTGGAAGCCAATGGCGTGGGGCAGAGGGGCTTAAGCCTCAGACACGTTTAACTGCATCAACGCTTCTCCGTATATTTCTCCTATCCCTCGTGTAGCCAGAAAAGCCGATGCCCTCGAAGCTGCGGCTGCAGCAACCACGAGAAGAAGGCTGACACCACAAATCCGTTACTGTTACTGCCTACATGTGTGCACTGAATTCCAAAATATTTCAGGAAATCTTGATAGGATTAGATTACTCAAATCTAAGATTCTGAACTAAAGCTAGGTTAGCCGTTAGAACTCAAGTAAAAAGATTAAATTTTGAGGCTTGGAAAATTTTAATTTACATATGTATAAGAAATTCAAATCCGGGATCCACTAAAGAATATGGTAATTATTAGTGATGGCTATGTTACTTTTTAAAAGGAACTAGTTACCGTTATCGTTCAATCACGACAAAAATTTTTGGGGGGGAGTTTACCAATTACCACTCACCAGAGTGCGCGATCTGTTCGGGTCCAAGTTCTGTGATAATTCAAATTTAATATATGAGAAATGGCTTTTCTCAAGCAAATTATTCATAAAAGTTTATGGTTCCTAGATAAAATAGAGTCAAATTGTCAGTTATTTAGTTTGAAAAGAAAAAATTTAATATTCCAAGTACGGTCAGTTTTTCTTGCATATTTCTGAATTTCACAAACATAACATTATTGTTTACTGAAAAAACGTATCAAAGTACATTTTTTAAAAAGTTTCCTATTTTTTATAGCGGAAACTAAATACAACCATATTTAAAAATTAAAAAACAACTGTTTTGGAGAAACATTGTCTTGTTTTTTTTTTTTTTTATGTTGAATTCAACTGTTTTTGATCAAATTGTATCGGTAATTTTTCTACGATTTTGAATTTTTGTTTGCTTTATTTTTTGTTACAAACAGATCTTTTTTATTTTAGAAATTACATGATTTGTTGAAAATTATCTCTTTTTAATTGAATTCAACGGCTTTTAATTTAAAACATTTTTTGCTTGAAATATCAACTATCACATTCTGCGTTGTTTGTTCAAGATTCATATTTCTGGTTGAAAATAAACTATTCTGATTAAAATCAGTTGTTTTTTTCGTTAAAAATTAATTAACTGAAAATTTAACTCGTCCGTTTTAGGTTAAAAATCTACCTCTTTTAGTTTAAAATGAACTATTTGGATAAAAATGCATGTATTTTATTTAAAATCCGTACTTTTTGGTTGAAAATTAATGTTGATGCTTAACAATTAATCTCTTAGGTTGAAAACTCATTTTATGGTTGAAAATTTAACTATTCTTTTAAAAATTCGTTTTTTCTTCTTAAAAATTGATCTTTACTGCTAGAAAATTAATCTTCATGTTTGAAAATTCATCTTTTTGGTTAAAAATGTATTATTTTTTGTTGAAAATTTAAGTGTCTCATGCAGACCTCCTTTTTCTTGGTTCAAAATTATTATTTTAACTGAAAAGTGAACTTATTCATTTTTTGTTACAATTGTTATTTTTAGTTGCAAATTCACTTTTTTCGATTAGAATTCAATTATTTCATTGAAGAATTGTTTTTTGTTGTTGTTGAAAATTAATTTTTGAACTTAAAAATTCAAGTATCTTATTAAAAATTCGTCCTTTTTGTTTGAATTCAACTGTTTTTTATTTAATATTGCAATATTTTTTGGTTCAAATATTAACTATTCAATTTTTCGTTGAAAATTCATTATTTTAGTTGAAAATTCATCTCTATGGGTGAAAATGTAACTATTCTATTGAAAAATTCATCTTTTTTTGGTTGGAAATTAATTTTTTTAACAGAAAATTCAACTATTCCATTTTTTGTTGAAGATTTTTTCTTTTTTAGTCAGAAATTCACTTCTTTTGTACAAAATTGTATATATTCTTGGAAATTCAATTTTTCTATCTGAAAATTTAACTATTTCATTTTTGGTTTAACATTATTTTTTTTTATTTGAAAATTTAACAATTTTTGTGAAAAATTCGTTTTCTTTTTGTAGAAAATTTACATTTTAGTTAAAACTTCAAATACTTAGTTGGCAATTTATGTATTTTGTAGAAAATTTGTCTTTCTACTAGAAACTTAATCTCCTTGTCTGAAAACATATAATTTTGGTTGAAAATTGAACTATTCCATTTTTGGTTCAAAAATAATCTTTATTAGTTGGAATTTCTACTAGTTATTCATAAAAAATAGAGTTACATACATTTCCAATCAAATATTGAAATTTTCAACCAAGAAGATTAATTTAATGCAAGAAAAGACGAAGTTTCAATAAAATACATCAATTCTTAACAAAATAGTTGCATTTTTAAACTAGAAAAAAATTTCTGACAGAAATGTAACAGTTCAATTTTCATCTAAAAAATTAATTTTAAACAGAGAAAACAGTTCTTCTGCAAAACATTTGAATTTTTTACCCAACTGCTGAAGTTTCAAGACAAAAAGATGAATTTTCTATGCCAAATAGTTGAATTTTCAACCCGAAAATATGAAATTTCAACAAAAAAGTTAGTCTTCAATCAAATAGTTGAATTTTAAGATGGAGAAGTTAGTTCTAAGGCCAAAAAAGAAATGTTAAAAAAATAAATGAATTTTCAAACAAATAGTTGAATTTTCAACCAAGAAGATTAATTTTCTACCAAAAGGACGAATCTTCAACAAAATAAAAAAATTGTTGACCAAGTAGTGGAATTTTCCAGCTAAAATGACGAAATTTCTACAAAACAGTTGAATTTTCAATAAAATAAATAAATTTAAACCAAAATGATAAAATTTGAACCAAGAAGATTTGTTTTTACCAAAAAAGATGAATTTTTACCAAAATACATACATTTCTAACCAATAACGAGTTGAGTTTTCAACCAAGAAGATTAATTTTCACACTAAAAATATTACTTGGTGACCAAAAATGAAGAATAGTTGAATTTTCATTTGAAAAAAGTAATTTTAGTATAAAAAACGAATCTTCCTCAAAATAGATCAATTTTCTACCAAACTATTGCATTTTCGAGACAAAAAGACGAATTTCATACACAAAACAATTGAATTTTCAACCCGAAAATATGTGAAGTTCCAACAAAATACTTCATTTTCAATCAAATAGTTTTATTTTAAGTTTAGAAAATCAATGTTAAGCCCAAAAAAGAAACTTTCATTAAAATACATAAATTTCTAACCAAACGTGGTTGAATTTTCAACAGAGAGTAGATTATTTTCCTACCAAAAAAGGCACATTTTAACTAAGTCCATATCTTGTCAAACAAATAGATGAATTTTTTAATTAAAAAGTCAATTGTTAATCAAAAACGGAATAGTCATATTTTCACTTCAGAAATCAATTTTAAATAAAAAGAATGAATCTTCTACAAAGAAGTTAATTTTTCTACTAAAACGCTGAATTTTGAAGACAAAAGGACGAATTTTCTATACTGAATAGTTGAATTTTCAACCAAAAAATATGAAATTCCAACAAAAATATTGAATTTCTAAACTACACAAATCAGTTTTATCAAACAACCAATCTCCTACAAAACAGTTGAATTATCAACAAGAAGATGATTTCAATTTCCAATCAAACACAATTTAATTCACCCAAGAAAAACGAATTTTCAGGAAAATAGTTGAATTCTCAACCAAAATAGATTAATTTTCAACCAAGCAGTTACATGACTAACGAAAAAATTTGATTTTGTACAAACATGACAAATTTCAAACAAAATGCTTAAATTTTCAACCAAATAGTTGAATTTTCAACCAAGAAAACTAATTTTGTACCAAAAAAGTAGAATTTTCTACCAAATGGTTGAATTTTTAGCTTGAAAAAGATCACTTCTCAGTCAAAAATAGAAGGGTTGAAAATCAATAATTTTCAATCTAGTAAAGCGAATTTTTTACAAAACAGTTGAATTTTCCATTGAATAGTTGAATTTTTTACCATCTTGTTGGATTTTCGAGCCAAAAAGATGATTTTTTCGAGCAGACTTTTTAAAATAAAAAGACCACTTTTTGTTGAATTTTTTTTTCATTCCTTTGAATTCTTTAGAAATTACTCTGAATTCTTTGAAATTTTCGGGCAATTCACAGAATGCAATTAGTTTCATTCTGGATTGAAATTTTTTTTAGTTCAGCCTGAAAACTTTACAATTTACCTTGAATTCTTACAAATTTTATCAGATTCTTATTCACTAATTCTATTTGACCTATTTTTTGAATTCAATACAAGCTTTTTGAATTTCAACCATTTTTTTCTATGCACTTGAATTATTTTTCAATTATCTTGATTTCGTATAAATTTAATCGAATCCTCTTGAATTACCTTGAATTCTTGTAAACTTACTCCAATTTCACTGAAATCAATGGAAAATTTTGCATCCTTTTCAATTCATTTTAATTTATCTGCGATTTTCCCTTATTTCTTATTAATTTACCCTAAATTTTTTCAATACTCTTGAATTCGTCTAAATTCACTTATTTCTACTTATTTTACTAGATTTTTTTTTAATTCGCCGTGAAGTCTTTTAAACTCATTTTGAATTTTTTACCCTGAATTTTGTTTACTTCCATTTTACTAAATTCGATGAAAATTTGTTGATTTGAATTTTTTGTTTCAATTTTAAACGGTCAAGTTCTCATAAATTTGATAAAATTCTCTTGAACTCCGTCTAATTCTCTTAAATTTATTTCATTTTACTGTGATCAGCGGAATTTTCAAAATGTTTTGAATTTACATAGAAGTCTTAAAAAATTTGTTGGATTCTTTGGATTTTTCTTAATCTGTAAACTTTTCCTTTTTTTAATTTTTTAAAAATTCGTTTGTATTCATTCAATTCTACTCAAACGGATTTTCAAATTTTCCACAATTTCCAGAGATTTTCTTTTTTAATTTTTCCTGAAATCTTTTAAACTGACCTTTAATGCTTATGCAGTTTATCAAATTCTTTTGAATTTCCTCAAAATCTTTTTTTTAAATCAGTAGAATATTTTGGATCTTTTTCATTTCACCGAAATTTCCCTGAACTGAATCTATGAACTGACTTTTTGAGTTAACAACAATTTTTTGAAAGCTTCATCGTTCAATTCACTCTATTTCGAAAAATACAGAAGTAACTTCTTTACTTACTTCTTGACTTCTCCAAAGAATTATTAGTTACAGTATCTAGTTAAAAAAAATTAGTTATTTCCCATCACATGCAATCATATAGAATTCCGCCTCTAAGATAGACGCATTTTTCAATTAACTTTTCATTTAATTTTAGACTCTATAAAATATAAAAATAGAACATTGTGTAACAAGTACGAGAAGTTGACTATTCTACGAGTGTGACCACGATAATTCACCTGCTCATCCATCGCAGCTCATTCAGCAATTTCTGGCGAAACACGGTTTTACACAACTTCGGCAGCCCTCATACAGTCATGACCTGGCTCCCCATAATTTCAGGCACTTTCCTTAATTGAAGTATCCTCTAAAGTCTAAAGTCTAAAAGGAAATGCAATAAAGCTTGCTGTTCTATTCCGAAAGGTGACTTTAAGGAGTGATTTTGGAAGACGGAAGATGGCTGGAAACAGGTTGTGGCTTGCAAAGAGTACTTAGAAGGGGATATCATCACCTTTGTTTAGAATGAATTTTTACTCCTGGTACAATAAAAATATTCTAATTTGTTAATTTTAATTTTTGTTTAATTTGTTAATTTTAATTTGAGGTGTGATACAATTCGGACTCCAGATTTGCAAGTTTATAGAGTTTGAAGCTGGAATTCCCAAGTGTTCAAAGACTAACAATGCAAACAAGGTCTTTAAACTTCAGTTACAAAGTTTGCCCAAGACGTTTCGGTTTTGAAACCAATCGAACTTGGAGGCTGGTATAATTGAAAGCTTGAAGCTTGGGCATTTCGCAGAGAACATCACAATCTGCAAAGTGTGACATTTCCAATGCAAAATTCAACCTTTCCGTTTTCATACTATAAAACTTTTAGTAGAGGGCTTTTATTATTTATTAATTTGTTTAAAATTATTTTTTCATTAAAACTAAAGGGCTTTTTCAATTTCCAATTTTTCATAGTATTATAAATAGCAATAAGAATTTATAATATCATACTAAACTTTTAAGTTATATGCAGAAAATAGTGCTGAAATGTAATTTGAATGGGATAAATATATATATATATATATATATTTAAATTTGTTTCACTTTGATTTGTATGCATTCAAACTTGATTTCTTTCTAATTAAATTTTTCATAGTTATAAGTAAAGTCGATTTCTGATGTTAAATTTTGCAAATAACTGATCAAATAATTTTTGGTAAAACAAGAAAAAATCTGTCTCGGCCCGGACTTGAACCGAGTACGCCACTATTCACGAGTGGATCGTTTAACCAATTACAGCACCGAGGCCACAGCAGATGGTTTCTTTTTTCTCCAATTTCCACATAATGATGCGAGTCTGCATTTTTGTAATCTGTGAAATTTTAATTATTAATTTCAATTTGAATGAAGTAACTCGAGAGTAGTAGCGTTCCTAGTTCAAATCCGGACCGAGGCAGATTTGTTCTCGTTTATCCAAAAATTATTTGACCAACAATGGGCAAAATTTAACATCAGAAATTGATCAATTAATTACTCTGGTTGTCAAAGTAACGTCAATACTATTTCCAGCCAAAAAAAAGAAAACGAATTTTCAACGAAATATGTCAATTTTCAATTAAAAAAAAAAAAAAATGAATTTGTAACCAAAAAGATCAAGTTTCAATTAATAAGCCTGCTTTTTTGCCAAGAAGACGAATTCTCGACAAAATAATTAAATGTTCACTGAAATAGATAAATTTTCATCTTGAAACATAATAGTTAAATTTTCTGTACAAAATTAATTTTGAAATGAAATAGAATAAATTTTCAATCAAGAAAACTAGAAGTTTTTTTCGAATTTCCATGCATATCAAACTGCGTTTTTTTTTTTTAAATGATACTTAGAAGTTCCAAATCCCGTGAAGTTTAACACGTATTTCCCACAAGAAAAAACGACGTTTTTTTAAATTTTATTCAGAATCATCAATATTAGGCGAATCGAGTTGATACTCAACATTTCTCTTTAGAATTAGCTATAGAATACAAATCAAAAATCATTTTTCAAATATCATCCCAATATATCTATTTTGTATGGTCCAAAAAAAAACCCATAAATGAAAAATTGGATTTTGCGAGTTTTTATCGCTGATTCTAATTTTGTTACGGGCTGTTTAATAAAAATTGTTTTTCATACATAGAATACTACTTTATACTGATGATTAGATGTGTAAATAAATTGTTTAAATAATTTATTATTGTTTTTAGCCAATTTCTCTTAGAATAGAGTTAGAAAGTCGGGGGTTTTCCGAATTTTACGAATTAATTGCAAGCATTTTAGTTCGAGCGAGGCAATAATCAATTAAATTTAACAGAAGTAAATGTTTAAACAATTGAAAAAAAAAATTTCAAATATTCTTTTCAAATAATTCTAGAAAGTTGCAGTTCTTTCTGAAATTATCCACTTTTAGTCAACTTTTTAATTAAAGACCATTAATTTAAGCTAGCAAAAAGTTGCAATTTTTTTAAATTTTTATTGTTTTTTCTACTTTGACATCAGAGTGTGGTGATAATTATTTGGATATAACAAGCATAATTGTTTCAACAAATTATTATTTTTATAAGTGTCTTCTTCTATATTAATGCTAGAGAGATAAAAGCAACTGCAGTAATTACAGAGGTATCAGCCTACTAAGTACCGTAAGTAAAATATACTCAAAAATACTTATCCGTAGGGTAATGCAAATTACAGAAGAGAAAATATGGGAAGTCCAAAGTGGATTTTTGCCAGGAAGATCATGTACAGATCAGATATTTAGCCTAAGACAGGTCGCAGAAAAAAGTTTGAGAGTAGGAAAGAAAGTCTTCTGTGCATTTATCGATCTAGAAAAAGCATTCGACACGGTAAATAGAAGTAAACTTTGGGAAGTCCTTAAAGAGTATGGAGTGAATGGAGGGCTCCTACAAGCAATAAAAACAATATATACAGGTAGTAAAGCGAGTGTAAGGGTAAATGGGAAAAAGAGTGAATGGTTCGATATTATGCAAGGCGTGAAACAAGGATGCGTTACGTCCTCGTGGCTTTTTATCATATTCATGGATAAGTGTCTTAGAACTGCCCTCTTCGACGAAAAAGGTGTAGATCTCGAAACCGTCAAGGTACGTGGGTTGGCTTTCGCGGATGACAAGATTGTTATGGCAGAATCAGTCGAAGACTTGCAAAGAATGTTGAATAAACTTAATACAAGCATGAAGAACATGGACCTCAAAATTAACGTGAATAAAACGAAAGTCATGGTGTTTGAGGGAAAAAGTGAGAAAACAATATGCAACATAGTTCTAAATGATGAGAAATTAGAACAAGTTGACAAGTACGTATATCTAGGTAGTCTATTCACTAACGACGGAAAAATAGATGGGGAATTAGATAGGCGCATAAATAAGGGTAAGCAGGTTATCGGTAGAGCAAGGTCCATCCTCACAAATAAAAACATATCAAAAAAAGCTAAAATGGCCATACATAACTCTATTTTCGTACCGACTGTACTATACGGTAGCGAGACATGGACCTGTCAAGAAAAAGACAGGAGTAAAATCAACGCGATCGGCATGAAACCTCTGCGCATAATATGCGGGAAAACACTGATGGACAAAGTAGGAAACGAGACAATCCTCGAAGAATGTGGTACAGGGGAGACACTAGTTGACATATGGGAAAGAAATCAGCTAAGGTGGTTCGGACATCTTGAAAGAATGAAAGATGAACGACTGACCAAGCAAGTGTATAAAGGTAAAGTAAATGGCAAAATGCCCAGAGGTAGACCGCCGAAAGAATGGTTAGAATCTGTGAATGAGACACTAATACGAAGAGACATAAGAAGCCATAGAAATACAAGAGCCTGCATGAAAAAATGCATGGACGTGAATGAAGCTAGAGTAGTATGCCAGGACAGAAATATGTGGCGACAAATAGTTTATAAACAGAGTGACAATAGAGTGAATGATGCCTGAAACAAAGATCTTGGATACTAATGGGCCCAGGTGGGGAACCATACATAATAATTTTGTGAGGCTCCTCACTTGGGGTGATCGCTAGAGAGATTGATCAGCAACCTGGGTCGGAGCAGTGTTGCGGAGTGAACGTGTAATTTATATAAATAACACGAGAACTCCAGATCAATCTAAAACATCTATACATAACACCTACATACCCATCCACCCTATACGCATATACCGATCAACCTCATACCTATATACCTATTTCACTACTTTCCAACCGAACAAGTCACGCCTACCCCGGAAGGGAAAAGGCTTAATGGTATAATAGTGGTGGTTTTTTCATGATTATTTTCTAAACAATTTATTATGGTTTATAACTATCTTCTCCTGGAGTAATGCTAGGAAGTTGTGGGTTCTTCTGAAGTTTTTATCTATTCTTTAAATTTTTCAGTTAGGAACCAATATGAATAATTATATAAATCTGAACAAGAAGGCTCTAAAAATAATATATATTTAATCCATATAGAAATCTGGAAGAATATTCCAAATATCTGTTTTATTTCAGATAAATATATTCACGAAAAAGAACGTGATTGTTTGAAAATTATTATTTGTTTAAATACTATTTGTTCATTCATCTAGAAAACCAAAGCAAAGAGAAAAAAATTCGGAAAAAATCTCAACTTTCTACTGATTATACAGTAGAAGATAGTTATAAACAATAATACATTGTTTGAACAATAAGCTTGTTAACTTGCATTAATTATTATTCACTCAGTAAGGCTTGACAAAAAGTAAAAATTAAGAAAAAACCGAAACTGCCTTGCAATACTATTGGAGTATATAGGAGAATATAATTTGTGAATAACAATTCTTTTTAAATATTGGGTCAGTTAAATTTCAATTATTATTGCCTCGCCCCTCTTGAAAAGTGGGAAAAAAATTAAATATTTCAGAAAAAATGCAACTTTTTAGCATTATTCAAAGATAATATTATTTTGAATGATAACGGATTGTTTGAACAATTATGTTCTCCAGCTTTAATTAATTATTACCTCACTCTAATTGAAAAAATGACGAAAAGTACAATTTTTTAGGAAAAACTGCAACATTCTAGCAATATTCAAAAATTTGATTATTTAAAATAAAATAAAATTACTTAAACAATTATGTTTGTTAACTTGAATTAATTATAACCTTACACAAAGTGTAAAATTGACAAAAAGTGAACAATTTCAGAAGAGGCCGCAGTTATCTAGCATTACTATAGAAGAAGACAGTTAAAAACAATAATAATTTGTTCGAACAATTATTTTTTGTTAATTTGATCAATTTTCATATTGTTGTTTTTTTAAGAATAAAACAAAAGTACGCATCAAATCAAAAAGTGAATATAAACGATCTTGTCAATCTTTTCAGGGTGTACAATTTTTGTCTTCTCATTTATTTTTTTCGTTTCTTGCACAGTTTGACGCAAAATGGAATTTTTTTATTCTTCATTATTTTTTGTGCCTTCAAAATTTGGATTTTTGTTTCTTCAAGACAATTGGAAAAGTTCCTGCGAATTCTGAATCAATCTATTTGGATAATTAAATTTCCAAAATATGAAAAGAAATAATCTAAAAAAATTAAATGTATTTCTAAAATTGCTTGTATTTTATGCATTCTTTTTTCAAAAATTTGAATAAGAAGATGTTACGATACTCATGTGGGACTTTCAAGAAGCAACGTTTTGCTTTTCTGGACTTTTTTTCATATCAAGCTTTGTTTGGTTTAGAACTTTGATTTTCGTTTTTTTTTTTTTATGTTTGAAATGCTATAACTCTGACAATTTTCATTTTATCGGGAAAAGTCGTGAAGATGAATTCTTTGACTTCCCAAATGCTACAAATAACCGTGCATAGAATTTCCAAATCTTTGAAAAATTTTTTTTAATGTTGACAATGTTTTAACTTTTTAAATTTTTATTCAAAATAGTTGGCTAACGAACTTTCCCTGTTCTATCAGGCTTTGAAAAAGTGTGCTAAGGCTCAATCAAATCTATCATTTTTTTGAAATTTATCATTTTTACAGGCTACGGACTACAGACAGATGAACAGACACCTTCGTAAACTTCGTTTTTTCTGACTCAGGTGGTCTCAAAACGTGGAGATTTGATAAAAACCAATTTAGTCAAATTTTACATAAAGCCAATACCTTCTCATTAAAAGATGAGAATGTAAAAATATGATCTTTCGTTTATTTTCTAATGTCAATTCTCACCATTGAAGCAAAGACTAAACGACTTAAAAAAAAAATGAGTTAGAACAAATTTGTAAATCCTCCTTCTTGGATGGATAATTTTTGTCTAACCATCTTTTTTCGTATCTTGCATACTTTGACGGAAAAATGGAATTTTTTTTATTATGTTTTGTGGAGTAAACATTTGAATTTTCGATTTTCTTAATTCAAAAAATTGTGATGATAATCTTGTAGGCTGTAGGGCTTTCCAAAAGCAACGTTTTCCCTCTCCTGCCTTTTCTTCATATCGTGCGTTGTTTGGTTTAAAATTTTCATTTTCTTTTGTTTTAATGGATATTAAAAATGCTATAACTCTGCGATGATTTTCTTTTTATCGAAAAAAGCCGTGAAAGTAAATTATTCGGCTCTCACTTTTTGAATTTTCATCCAAAATAGCTGAATAACGAGCCTGTTCTTTTCTTTCAGTGCTTCAAAAAGTGTGCCAAAGCTCAATCTGATCTGATCATTTTTTCGAAAGTTATCATGCCTTCCTCGGTGCCTACAGACTTTACATACTGACAGACACTTTGGGAAAAATTGTTTTTTTTTTGGCTCAGGGGATCTCATAACGTGGAGATTTCATAAGAACCGAATAAAGTCAAATTTTACATAAACCAATACCTTCTCATTAGGATGAGAATGTAAAAAACTGGTCCAATAGGGTCATCCACTAATTTTTTTTTATTTTTGCATATTAAAGTATATGCTCTCAAATGACTAATAATACCAGCATAGTGTGAAAAAGAACTTTTTTTGGAATTTACATATGAAAAAGAAAAATTTGTACACATTTAAAATTCCTATTTATATCTATACCCAAAGGTGAGGAATGAAAAAAAATGGCACAAAATTGTTCGTCGTGACATGTGCCCTACCGCATCTTTAACGCCAACAGTATATGTTCCGAAGATCATTTCAACGCTACAAGTAAATATTTTTATTTTGAATGGAAAAATATATTTAAAGTATGCTTTCTTGATAACATAAAGTTCGTAATTGACTGATGTTCAACGGTGTTTTATATATATGGAGTGCCGGGATGTATGTGAGGTATAACCTCGCGAAATCAAATAGTTTATTCACGCAACAAGTATTATAAAATAAAATATTTATAAAAGTAATTATAAATCTTATTATTATGAATTTTATAACAATTTTATCAAAGTATTCGTGAAAGTATTTATAAAAGCAACTATAAAAAAGTGAGGTTAGGTTTTCTGAATCCAATATATTGCATGTATGATTATATGTTACGATTGGCCTTAAGCAATTATCATTCTAAACTAATAAATTAAATGAATAAAAATAAGTATTTCTAAAAGTTATCATCATTTATGCCATTTACTTACTTTTTCGCTTTCACTTCTCGAGTGACAGCAACATTGAAACTGTAGCACTTCGCGAAGAAATCGCTAGTCATAAGTGTACTCACTTTTGGCAAATTATCCAAACTGGCTTTAACGTATCTAGGCATATTGATACTTCATAAAAATCAACTCTTTTTGCCAAAAAACGTTGATAATTAATTATTTCGATTGTTTTTTATCAAACTGACCATGTATTTTCTTCGGTTTTGACGGCGCGTGACGTCACATCACGTGTTTCGAGCCGTGAGGGCGCCACATGTTTTCTTTGATAAATCGACATTGACGGTGGATATTTTATCACTTTTTAATCAATTATTATAAATTACTAAATAATAGAAATTAAGTTTCAATTTCACATTTCAATTCTTGAGGAGTCAGAGTTTATAAAAAACTCAACTGTAAGGCAAACAAAATTTTTGTGGATGACCCTATTGACAATGGACCTTTAAAATCTCAAATTCAATTGTTCCCTCAAACCAAGTCGTATGTTTTCTTTCGTTATCAATAAATCCAAATAAGGGCCATTCTCGAAAATATCCTGTGACCTGAACTTGTCTTGAAGTCTCGGAAGGCGTCCGGGTCATAAATTCCGGTCTGCACCTTCTTCCTTTTCAAAGACGACACATCGTAAAGTAGTAAAAGATTCACTGTTGAAACGTGTATGGCTGGTGCACGCTACACATGGGAAGACCTTACCCTTCTTAGTCTTACTATTTAGTAACTTGCGGATATTTATAAAACAGTGGTGGGAGTTTTCGAGCCAAGAAGTCGTCGAAAAGAAACGAGATACAATGAGCTACTATCACTGGTATGTAAATTACATTGAGGATAGTGGCACTAAGTGGCTGAGGCTTTTATCGTAAGACCTCGACTGAGAGAAAACCGGTAATACGTATGGAAATTCCCTTGGAATCTGCGCTATTGAGGAGAAAAGAGACATCCAGGAATAAAACAACGCGGATTCAGGAGTCAGGAGTTAGAACAAGGATTCTTTGTAAAAAGAGGAATCTTTTCAAGAATCGGCAGTCACTGATATTTCAGTGGAACTCAATGAAACTTCAGTAAATTTTTCTGGTCTAAAATCAGTTGCATCTCATTGGTGGGCTTCACACCGATAAGCGGAAGGTTAGCTTTAGCAGTAGAAGCGTGTAAAACTGTTGGTGGAGCGAAATTTTCGCCTCGGAAAGAGCGTGAAAGAAGGATTACCAACTTATAAAATTCACGTACTCCAGCTGATCAAAAATTTTAGTAACGTGTGCCATCAAAGGTAATAATTCACACAAGCCGCAGACTCAGACGGTTTTTCTGAAGTTTGAAAAATGGAATAATTTTAAAAGTGTTCATTGCTCCCAGAAAACTTGTTGGGTTCTTAAAAAGTGAAATCAGACTGATCACTGACTGGAAACGCAAATACTTTTTTATATGAATATTCATAGTGGCAACAAGACAGTAAATCTTATGGTTATGTTTATTTTGCTTGAATGTATTTTTGGACAGCTTCGATCAGCTGAAGTACATGAATTTTATAATTTGGCAACCCTTTTCACACGCTCTTTTCAAGGCGAAAGTTTTGCTTTCCCAAACAGTTATCCTTTTCCTGTTCAAAAGTCAACTTTTTTCTGAAACACTAGACTTTTCAGCTTGAAAACTTAACTATTTTGTTAAAAAGTTGTCTATTTGTGCAGAAAATTAATCTCGTTTGTTGAATTTATCTATTTGGTTTGGGATTTAACTTAGTTTTTATGTTAAAAATTAGTTTTTTGAACTGAAAATTTATCAGTTCTATTTTTGGTTGAAAACTTATCTTTTCAAGTTGTAAATTCAACTATTTCGATAAAAATTAATCTTTCTCGATTGAAAATGAACTCTTGTTGAGAACTTATCTCTCATGGTTTAAAAGTGAACTGGTTTCTGAAATATTCGACTTTTCTGCTCGAAAACTCAACTATTGTGTTCAAAATTTGAGTTTTCGCGTAGAAAACTAATCTTGTTTGTTAATTTTATTAATTTGATTGAAGATTTAACTATGTTGGTTATAATTCGTCTTTTTTCGTGGAATTTAACTGATCGATAATTTCTTGTTTTTTTTTGTTTGTTTATTAAGAATCCGTTTTTTTCAACCGCAAAAGACAATCAATCTTCTTGGTGACAATTAATTCTTCTTGGTTGAAAATTCATCTTTGTAGGTTAAAAATTCAGGTGTTTGGTAAAAAATTCAAATATTTTGTTGAAAATATTATCATTTTGTTGAAAATATTATCATTTTGTTGGAAATTCAACTATTTTGTTGAAGCCATCTTTTTTTATCGAAAATTCAACGGTTTTCTTGAAAATTCGTCCTTCTGGATTGAAAATTCCTCTTTAATGGTAGAAAAGTCATATTTTTATTTTCTTGTTTGAAAATTCATATCTCTTGGCTGAAAATGAACTTTTTTGTAAAAAACTCAACAAGCAATTATATGAGAAAAGTCATCTTTCTTGACATAAAATTCTGCTCTCTTGAATGAAAATTAAATTTTTTGTCGAAAATTCAACTTTCTTCCACAAAATTCGTCTTTTTCGCTCGGAAATTAAATTATTTGGTTGAAAATTTCTCTTTTGGTAATAAATTATTCTTCTCGATAGAAAATTATTCTTCTTGATAGAAAATCATCCTTCTTGCTAGAAATAATTTTTCTTGGTTCAAAATTCTTCTTTGTAGGTTAAGAATTCAGTTATTTTTTGTTAAAAAATTCGTCTTTTTGAATTGAAAATTTATTTTTTATGGTAGAAAAGCCACCTTTCTTGTTATAAAATTTATCTCTTTTGGATGACAATGAAATTTCTTGTCCAAAATTCAACTCTCTTCTAGAAAAATCGTGTTTTTAGCTCGAAAATAGAACTATTTGGTGGAAAATTCGTCTTTTGTTAGAAAATTAATTTTCGTGGGAGAACGTAATTCTTCATGGTAAAAAATTATTCTTTGTAGGTTGAAAATCAAGGTATTTGGTGAAAAAGTTCAACCATTTTGCTGAAAGTTCAATTATTTTGTTAAAAATCAAATTATTTTGTTAAAGTCAACTTTTTCATTGAAAATTCAACTGGTTTTTTTTTATTCATCCTTTCGCATTTAAAATATTTTTTTATGGTAGAACAGGTATCTTGCTTGTTTGAAAATTCATCTCTTTTAGCTGAAAATAAACTTTTTTCTTGAAAATTCAACTGTCTTCTATAAAAATTGTCTTTTTGGCTTGAAAATTTAACTTTTTTGTTAAAGTCAACTTTTATTTATCGAAAATTCAACTGTCTTTTTTCTTTCTTTTCTAAATTCGTCCTTTTGGGTTTAAAAATCATTTTTTATGATGAAAATGTCATCTTTCTTGTTTGAAAATTTATCCGCCTTAGCTGAAAATGAACTTTTTTCTTGAGAACTCTACTGTCTTCTAAGAAATTGGTCTTTTCTGCTCGAAAATTGAACTATTTGGTTCAAATTTCCTGTTTTGGTAGACAAATATTCTTCTTGGTAGAAAATAATTCCTCTTGGTTGAAAGTTTATCTTTATAGGTTGAAATATCAGGTATTTGGTTGAAAGTTGAACTATTTCGTTAAAAGTTTAATTGCTTAATTAAAAATTCAATTATTTTGTTGAAGTCTACTTTTTTAATAAAAAAATTCAACTTTTTTTTAAGACCAACCTTTCGGGGTTGAAATTTATTTTTTATGATGAAAAAGTAATCTTTCTTGTCTGAAAATTTATCTCTCTATTGGGCTGAAAATGATCTTTTTCTCGAAAATTCAACTGTCTTCTAAAAAATGTGTCTTTTTGGCTTGAACATTCAACTATTTTGTTAGAGTCAACTTTTCGAATCGTAAATTTGAACTGTTTTTTTTTGAAATTCGTCCTTTTGTGTTCGAAATTAATTTTTTGTGATGGAAACTCATCTTTAATGGCTGAAAATGAACTTTTTTCTCGAAAATTCAACTACCTTCCAAAAAATTCGTCTTTTCGGCTTAAAAATTCAACTATTTGGTTGAAAATTCAACTGCACCGACAAGGATTTAAAGTTTATTTCTGGATCAGAGAAGTGTCACCTGTTACAGCACCTTTACGACTCCCCTCCTATATGACACTTTGTGAGATTAGGACAGACCCCCCCCCCCTTTCTCTGTAGAGTGTCACCTAATATGTGGACGTCCCTTCATGGTCTCATGACAGATTTTATATTCTTTGCGAATTTTAACAAAAATATTTTTGTATAGGAAAGTTAGCAGTGAAAGATTTTCGAATTTCCGGTCTTTGAGTTCCTACGCCAATGAGAAGAAGTGAGACCGGTGTGACGAGTCCGCAGATGTGAGGCTCCTGGCGTGCCACCACCGCCCGCCGCCGCCGCCGCGCCGTCCTCGGCAACATGTGGTCGAGTTTGATTGGTAGCTGATTGCTTGCTGACTGAATTCCTCGTTATTACATCGATTGAAGAAAAAGAGGGCCAGTAAGAAAAACTCATTTGGGGTTTCTGAGTCACTAGTATCTGTGTTTGTCTGATGTTTTGTTTTCGATTTTGACGAAAATTTCAGTACGATTATCCAGACCCAGGGTGTCTAGCGAGGTGTCTAGCGCCCTGGAAATCCTTGAAAAGTCCTTGATTTTTTTTACCTGGGAAAACGTGGAAAAGTTTTTTAAGCTTTTTCTCTGCTGGACAAAAAAAGACAAAAAGACTAAGCGCACCTTTTCAACAAAAGATTGTTTATTTTATTACGGTGAAAATACCGAAGCTGCAATCGAAAATATTTCAACGTTATTATTATACCATTAAGCCATTTCCCTTTCGGGGTAGGCGTCACTTACTCGGTTGGAAAGTAGTGGGATAGGTATATAGGTGTAAAGTAGGTCGTTATATGGTATAAGGTAGATAGGTATATAGGTATATGTGTTATGGTATAGATATTTTAGATTGATCTGGAGTTTTCGTGTTATTTATTCAAATAACACGTTCACTCCGCAACACTGCTCCGACCCAGGTTGCTGATCAATCTCTCTAGCGATCACCTCAAGTGAGGAGCCTCACAAAATTATTATGTATGGTTTCCCACCTGGGCCCATTAGTATCCAAGGTCTTTGTTTCAGGCATCATTCACTCTATTGTCACTCTGCTTATAAACTATTTGTCGCCACACATTTCTGTCCTGGCATATTACTCTAGCTTCATTTACGTCCATGCATTTCTTCATGCAAGCTCTTCTGTTCCTATGACTTCTTATGTCTCTTCGGATCAATGTCTCATTTACAGATTCTAACCATTCTTTCGGCGGTCTACCTCTGGGCATTCTGCCATTTACTTTAACGTTCCTTATTTATTTCCGATTTTATCAAGTTTAACAACAATTTCATTAAATTTTTTTAAGCTTTATAATTTTTTGAGGTGAATATATTGAAAGTAAATTCTTTTTTTGTGGTTGATTACGGACCAGTCTATTTGGAATTTTGGATTATTACATTTTATTTAAAAAATTTTTTATTGGAGACCGAAAACAAAAACGATTTTTTCATGAATTATTTCATGCAAAAAGAGCATGAAAAATATTCAAAATTCAATTCCACGTGCTTTCTAGGGAGAACCTGGAACGCAGAGAAAATTACGAAAATTTTATTCATCGGGAAAAGTCAGTGATTTAATAAAAAAAATCTTGCAAAAGTCAGAGAATTTCTATAAGAGGCAGTTTAAAAAACTGTCAAGGATAACACATTTGAAAAAATTTTATTTTATTTTCGAATTGTTCTGTTCCGTGTATAGAAGATTGTATGATACAAATTTTACAAAACGAAGATTCTGGTCATTGAATATTGATGGTCAAGGAAAATGAAAAATTGGTCACAGTAAAGTTGGGGAATTTTTAAAATGAATGTAAGCTATTTTTTTCTAAATATCCACTATTACATTATGCATTGGAAATTCATCTTTTAGGTAGAAAATTACATTATTTGGATGAAGGTTGAACCACTTAATTAAAAAATCATTTTGCTTGTTGAAAATTCACCATTCTAGTTATAAATTCATCTTTTTGGTTGAACATAAACTTGGTGGAAAATTATTATTATTATTATATAATTATTTTTTTATTAAAAATTCAACTATTCTAGTTAAAGATTGATCATTTTTGTTGAAAATTCATCTCGCCGGCTGAAAGTTTAACTACTATGTTCAAGAATAATTTTTTTTGTTAAAAAATCACTTTTTCCTTTGAAGATTTATCTCTTTGGTTGAAAATTCAGCTAAATGGAAATTATTTTTTAAATTTAAAATTAATTTTTCACCTGAGAACTTGACTTTTCCATTTTTAGTTGAAAATTGATCTTCTTTCTTTAAAAATTTGTCTTCACTCGTTGAAAAGTAATCTTTTCGGTTGAAATTTCCTTTTTTTGTTGTTGAAACTGCAACTATTTAATTGAAAGTTAACTTTTTTGTTGAAAATTTATATTTTCTGGTTGAAAATGCAACTGTTACACAAAAAATCGTCTGCTGGCTTTGAAGTTCAACAATTGGATGTAATTTTTCTTCTTCCTTAACTGAAAAATCTTTATTTGTTAGGAATTCTTCCTTTTTAATAGAAAATTAAACCTCTGGGTTGAAAAATTGTCTTTAATATTTGAAAGCAGGCCTACTTGTTTGAAAAATAATTTTTTCTGTTACAGATTTAGCATTTTGATTGAAAATTCATCTTTTTGGTAGAAAATTAAGCTAAATCGTCGAAGAAAAATTTTACCGAAAATTTGTCAATATTTTAGTTGAAAATTCAACTATTCATTTGAAAACTCATGTATTTTGTTGAAGATTCTTTTTTTTTTGTTGAAAATAATACATCTTCGTAGGTTGAAAATTCAACTATTTTGTTGAAGATTCATCTTTTTTTGAATTCAACTCTTTGGCTGATAATTTAACTATTTTATTGAAAATTCGTTGTTTTAATGATATATTAACTATTTAATTTATTGCTTAGAATTTATTTTTGGTTGAAAATTAAACCTTTCGTGATAAAAATTCAGCTGTTTTTGGTTGACAATTAATATTTTTGTTTAAAAATTCGACTCTCTGGTCAAAAATTAATTTTTTCAGAGAAAAAATTTCAATATTTGTTTAAGAATTTAATTATTTTGTTAAAACTTCAAGTACTTTGTAAAAATGGTATCTTTTTAGTTAAAAAATTCAACTGTTTTGTTAAACATTCATCTATTTGGAGATAAATATCGTCCTTATTAATCTAAAAATTTTAAATTCCCGCTTTTTATTAGAAATCAAACTACCTTTTCAAAAATTAAATTACTTCTCTACAAGTTTATTTTTTTTAATACGACCATTTGTTTGAAAATTCATCCTTGTGCTTTGAAAATGTAACAATATGTTTAAAAATTCCACTATTTTGTCAAACACTAATTCATTTTATAAAAAATTAAACTTGAATGAGCTTAAAATCTAATAACTTAGTCAAATTTCAATCAATTCTAAACAAAAAAAAAGCTCATTTACACACGTTATCAAACTCATTGTGATGATATCAACACCAACAAATTATTATATATATATATATATTCCTAAATTGATAGTTTGAATGACTTAGGGTGATTTTAACCAGAATTTAGAATTCCAGATTCTTTTTAAAACCACCTTAAGTTATTTAAACTATCAATTTAGGAATAATTAAATTTGCCCAACACGTCCGAAATTACCCCGCTTGATGGTACCTGCAAAAATGTATTTTTTGTTGTCCCGAAAAAACCTGAAAAAGTCTTGGAATTTTTTTGTTTTGTTTGAAGACACGATAGACACTATGTATTATCCTCATCGTATGGAGTATGTAGTTTTTTTTCGTAGACCTCAGAGGGCTCAGAGCATAGTAATTGAAGTGCCGTTAGGTTTCTGCGTGAGGGAGTCAAATCAGGTTCTTCCAGGTGTATTTAAAATTTAAATTCAAATAAGGAACTGTCAGTGATGTTTGGGTTTTTGTAGTCATAATTCGTATCTTGGACATGGAGAATCTTTCGAAACTTTTAAATATACTGCTGTGATTTTGAAATTGTTTATAAGATTAGGAGATTAACCTTGATAGACTATATAACAGGTACAAAAAATGGGATTAATACAGAAGAACATATAATTATAACATTTGTAGTAGACATTTAATTTTCTATCTACAATTCAAAGTGTTAATTACTCGGATTTTCGGTATGCACAAAATTGCAAGATAACCAGATAACAAGATTGCAAAAGATTGCATAAAGATTGCAGAAAATTTAATGGTCTGTAAATCTGATTAAGGAAAAATTCAACTATTGAATCAATACTAAGAATTTCAGCTCATAAATCAGTTATTTTTTCAATTTCATTAATTAAAATAGTAAAATGGAAAGAAAAAAATATATATTTTGTTCACCGTATCAATAACAGCCTTTACAGGTCAAAATAGTCTGAAAATAGGAGAATGCGGTGATTTTTTTAAATAAAACTGGAGCATAAATTCTTTTATATAAAATGAATTCAGGTACTGTAATATATTAAATTTAATTACAAACGCTTTAAATTTCTGAGATTTAATAGGTAAAAATATGGCCTTTTCAACAAAAGATATGAATTTTTACCCCATTGTTGAATTTCCAAACGAAAAGATGAATTTTTCACTCAAATTATGAATCTTCAACGAAAAAGATGAATTTGATTGTAACAAATTATTAACAACAACAACAGTGTCAAATTGTAAACATATAGTTGAATTTTTAATTGAAAAGGATAAACTTTAAACCGAATAGTGGAATTTTAAACTAAAAAA
Organism: Andricus quercusramuli; assembly: GCA_932178445.1. Lineage (NCBI taxonomy): Eukaryota > Metazoa > Arthropoda > Insecta > Hymenoptera > Cynipidae > Andricus > Andricus quercusramuli. The sequence goes on from CAKNXH010001199.1 coordinate 219,621, forward strand.
ATATTATATTTCAACCAAAAATGTAATAGTTTTCCTAGTTAAAAACGTTAATTTTCATGAAAATTAATAATTTTTAACAAAATAGTTAATTTTTTAACCAAAGACATGCATTCTCAACTAAAATTATGAATTTCATCAAAAATTATCAACTTTCAACTGAAATTATGAATTTCCAACCAAAATAAAATTCATTTTCAAAAAAATACTTCAATTTTCAACCAGAAGAAGTGAATTTCTAAACCAAACCAAAATTATGAATCGATGAACAAGGTAATTTCAAACAAAACAGTTGAATTCCAAACGAAAAAGGATGACATCTTACAAAATTGTTAAATTTTCAAGCCAAAAAAAAACGAATTTCTTCCAGACTGTATGAATTTTCAACTGAAAAATATGCACATCCAACCAAAAATTGAATTTTTTTGAAAGAGGAAGTTGAATAAATTAATTTTAAATTTGAAAAAAAAAACGAATTTTCAGCAAATTACATAGATCTTCCACCAAATAGTTGATTTTTTAACTAAGAAAAGATCAATCTTCGACCAGAATGGATAAACTTTAAACGATAAAGATGAATTTTGAGTCAGGAAAATGAATTCTTGTACCACAAATACGAATTTTCAACTGAAAAAGCTCAATTTCTAATAAAAACTGGAATATTTAAATGCTAAGTTGAATAGCCTAATTTTCAAATAGAGAAAAAACTAATTTTCAACAAATTGATTGAATCATCAATCAAAACAGGATCATTTTTAAACAAACAGTTGTATTTTCAACAAAAATTTGGAACCATTTGGAAATATTTTTGAATACAATGAAATCTTTGAAGTCTGTTAAAATCTGTTGAAATCATAAAAAATCTTCAACATATTCGGAGGTCCTCTAAATCCTAATCTTCTCTCGTTGAATTGTTAAAATCCCTGGAAATCTTTGAAATCTTTGTTGATTTATTAAAATCTTCTGCTCATTGTAAAATTCCTTAAAATTCCTTAAAATCCCGCGAAATCTGTGAAATCCCTAAAGATTCAATGAAATTTAATTTCAATATATATAGAATTCCTGAAAAAAAAACAAATTGAAATTTCATTTTTTCTGAAGATCCCTATAAATCCTTTGCAATCTTTGGAAATCCTCTAACATTCTTTGAAATCCCTCAAAAATTCATTATGTTTCTTAAAATCATCCAGAATCCCTTCAAAAACTTTGAAATCCTTGAAAAACGTAAAAATCCATTCAAAAAGGAATAAATCATTTGTAAGTTCTTGAATATAATTTAAAATAAACTTATTGAATCCATCCTTGGAGATTCAATAGAATCCTTAAATCTTGTGATTTTCACTAGGAATCCCTTAAAATTTAATTATTATTTTCCAAGTTCACAAAACTTCTTAAAATCGCTTCACATCTTTGGCAAATGAAAAATCCTCTAAAATTCCTTAAAATGTTTCGAAATTGCGAAAATCGGTTAAAAACCGATGTAATTTTTTTAAATTAATTTAAATATTTGGAAAACCCCAAAAATTCTTTTAAAAGTCTTTAAATCCGTGAAGACCCACGAAATTTTTTGGTATGTTTGAAAATCTTCAAAATTTCGTCGAATTTTTGATGAAATCTGAAAAATTGCTTAAATTCAATGGAAAAATACGTTGGAATTCAAATTGAATTCAACTTATTCATTAAGTTCTCTCAAAGAACCGTTTGTATCCCTATAAATCTTTGTAATCCTTTAATCTTGTGAAATTCTTTTAAATACCTTAAAATCCCCTAAAATCTTAAAATTACTAGGAATCCCTTGAAATTAGGCTTGATTTTATTTATTTTCCAAAGTGATTTAGAAATTTCTTGAAATATTTGAAATCCCTTGACATATTTAGTAAACTTAAAACTCCTCTACCAAAACTGGAAATATGTAGAAATTTTTCGAAATCCCTGGAAGTATTTTTGATCTCTTGAAACCCGATAAAATCTTTCAAAATTAGTTCAAATATTTTGAATAAATTTAGAAAAAATAAAACCCTTGAAATTCTTTTAAAAGCCCTTAAATCCGTGGCAGTTCCTCGAAATTTCATAAAATCGAATTCTTTGCGATCCCTCAAATGTCCTGGCATATTTGGAAATCTTTGAAATTCCGTGAAATTTTAATGAAACATGACGAAATCGCTGAAAACCCATTGCATTTTTCTGGAATTCTTCGAAATTCTTTTATATCTGTCGAAATCTTACGTTAAATGAATAAATCATTCAAAAAATATTTACACATTCCTTATTTCCATACCGATTTTCTTATAATGATTTTTCTAGAATTTCGAAAAAGGTATAAGAAATCCATTAAACGAAGATAATTATCGACCTATACTGAATTCTCTACCATATTTTTTCGATCAAAATTTTTTAAAATATTTTTTTATGAAATTACCATATTCCGAAGAGTGATTTCTTGTATTTCATAAAATGGAGATGTCTAGTTTAAATTCATGAACTTCAGAATTAATCATTATTTCAATAGCTATCTTTTGAATATTAATATGTGACTTTTTAACATTTCAGGATAAAGCACATGTTACATATGAAAGGAAATTTAAATTACTTCTATCATCCGCTTTGAAACCAGTAGCTACATTTGAATTTAATATCTGTTCACGATTCGTTGGATTATAAATTAAAATTTGTGAGCCACAAAGAGTTTTATAATTAAAAACTGATATGGGTTGAAAGGAAACTCTCTACTTGTTACTGTCAATTTTGTCCCAGATGGAGAAAATTGAAGAGCGTCCAGACATTCCCAAAAAGATTCTTTTTTAGGCCAATAATATATTATATATATATATATATATATATATATATATATGCATATAACCCATATATAACATATTGTATTTCCGACAAAATATGAGTTTTTAACCAAATAGTTAAATTTTTAACCAAAAAAGATGAATTTTTAACCAAGAAGATGAATCTTCAACTGAATAAATTAATTTTTAAAGTAGTAATTCTACTTTCAGCCCAGTATAGTTAAACTGTTTTCAACCAAGTAGAAAGTAGATGAATCCTCAACTAAAACAGATATATTTTGGAATCTGTAGATTTGAATAGGTTACATTTTTTACCAATTTCTATCAGTGGCTAAATTCTATCTGTAAATAACTTATTTATACCGATTCAAATTTATAAAGAACAAAACAGTTGCATTTTCACAACAAAAAAAAAATCCATAGCTTAAATTCAGTCAGAATCATTATTAGTAAAAATGTTAAAATTATAACATTTAAGGAAAGCCATTGCATTTTTAACCAGAAAAAGATTAAATTTATATCAAAAGAGATGAATTTTCAAACCAAAAACGAATGTTCAATAAAAGAGTGTAATTTTCAACTCAACAAGATTTTTCAGTAAAAAAAAACACAAACATTTTGATTAATTTCTTGTATTATTAGGTAAAAATGACTTCTTTTAACAAAATGGTTATTTCTAACTAGATATTTGAATTTTAAAGTAAATAGAATAATTTTCTACCAAGAAGATTCATTTTCTACCAAAAAAGACATATTTTTAGCAAATTAGATACATTTTGGACTAGGGAGATGAATTTTCATCTTATAATACGATGAGTATTCAACTGGAAATGTTCAAAAACAAAAAATTAATTCTTAACCAAGTAGTTCAACTTTTAACCAGGTGGTTGAATTTTCTACCAAAAATATTAGTTTTCTACCAAAAAAGACGAAATTTCAACAGGATAATTACATTTTCTAAAAAAGGGATGAATTTTCAACTTTTAATATGATGAGTATTCAACTGGATAAGTTAAACAAATAAAAAATTAGTTTTTAATGAAGTATTTATCTTTTAACCAAGTTGTTAAATTTTCTCCCAAAAAGATTAGTTTTCTACTGTTAAAGACGAATTTTCAACAAAATACATACATTTTTTACCAAAAGGATGAATTTCCTGCTCAGAAGATGATAATGATGAAAAAAATGTATTTTGTAACATAAGTGGCTCAATAACAAATGTGATAATTGGCCCAAATAAAATTTCATTTAGAATCAAAAACAGTTGAATAAATTTGAAAATATAATAAATCTACAACAGAATGGTTCAATTATCAAACAAAACAGAATTACTTTCCAAAAAAATAGTTGCATTTTTAACGAAGAAATATTGAGTTTCTACTGAAAGGAGATGAATTTTTAAACTAAAAACGATGATTTTCGAACTAAAACCAAGTTATTGATAAAAGAAATTACTACCAAATTGTTACAAAATTCTTGAATTTTCAACAAAATGATTAAATTTTTTACGAAAAAAGATAAACCAAAAATGGCTGAAATGGGTGAAAAAGAAGATTTCATTTTGGATTGAAGTCGCAAAAATTAATCTTAGGCCTTAGGGGGTAAGTATTGGGTTGCAAAAATAATTATTTCAATTTAAATAATGCAAAGAAAATATTCATAAATGATAATTTTTCACTTGTTGTAGAAGTACAACTCTTGATTGATATTTAAAAATAAAGTTAGTTTTGCTCATGTCAAATATAAATTTTAATTCTGCTCAATATGTCTATCTTTAATTAAATATTAAAATTCTATATTAATAAATATTAAATTTTTGTCAGCTTCAATAGCACAGAAATGTGAAATTCTTCGTGTCTGCCCTTCAACTGAAACTGTATTCTCAATTGTGTGTATGAATTTTACAACATTTTTTTCTTTTTTTTTTGCGGGTGTTCCTGATACTAATCTATTTAGATTATTAATTTTCCAATTGGGAAAAGAAAACAATCAAAAATATTCAAAACCATTTCTAAAACTTGCTAAAATTCAATACTTTATTACAAAAAAAATTTAATAAACAGAAAGATTTCTTACAATAAAATTGAGGTAAAACTATGTAAACTCAATTTAAAGAAATCTTAAATTATTCACAAGCAAACCCCGCAGATTAGAAAGAATCATGCGTTAAGTGTCTCTATTTAAAAATTTGTTAAATTAGGATTGAAATGAATTCCATTTTATCATGAATAATTTTTGGAATTTTTTCTTTTATCATGAATCTTTTTCTTGTTTATTTTGCAAAAATTATGCAGGATAAAATGGAATTCTGTACAATTTCAAATTGAAAAACATTCTTTCCTCTGAGTTTTTCAAATTACCCAATCGTCATTGTAGAAAAGTGACAACAATGCTTTCGAAATTTTTGTGACCCACCTATTCTTATAGAAGGTTTAAAAATTGTGTCGCCTCAATATCTAAAACTTTGGAAACTTTGTAGAAACTTGTTGAGGAAAGTCGTGGTCCTAAATCCGAAAAATTCCAAAACGGATTGACTGGTCCTGGCATAACGAAAACTGAGAAGGGTGTAAGGGGGATGACTGCGGGGAGTCGACGTGACACGTAAATCTCGAGTAAATACAACCCAGAAGGTGGCACGGCTCGAACTTTCAAATGCCGTAAAGGCGACCGTCGACAAGCAACAGAACGTGTTTCTCGCCAGTTGAGGGGAAAGAGGATATAGAAAAGGAAGGAGAGATGAAAGTTAGATTAGAGGGACAGGGTAAAGAAGGTGTGGGCGACACTATACGAGGAACAGAATCAAGAAAGCCATGAAACACACATCTGTGCAACACACAACATACCACATACATTATTCACACGTCACACAATGCAGTCCATGCGTTACAAACCCACATACAGTACAACCCAAAATTATGCTGCGTTTTCAATACTCATTTTCTATTAAAAAGACCTTGGATACTAATAAGCCGGAGTGGAGAGGTTCACATAATGAGTTTTTGAAGCTCTTCACCTGGGGTGCTTGCTGGAGAGATTGATCAGCGACCTGGGTCCGAGCAGTGTTGCGGCACGAACTTAATATGGTGACTACATTGCTTAATCGGAAAATCAGGACATTAACCCCACTTATAAGCCCCTTTCACCACTATGTTTCTTATCCCTAATTCTTATTTAAATAATGGAGTACAACAATTTATTAAATTAAAAACTGTAATGATTGAAAAAATTAAAGAAGTGTCTATATCAAAGATTAAAAAAATGATTCCAATTTTTAAAAAATGAATAGAAAATGGTAAACGTAATAATGAAACATTATGTACAATATGTTGATGGTTTTACATACTTTTCAGAACTTCCCATTTTTTTTATAGCAATTCGATATTTTAAGAATGGCCGCTAGACTGGGAAAACTCGAGAAATGACCTAATTTTTTTTTTACTCCGGATTTGACAAATTTCCAGAAGAAAAATTTATCTGAACATTTGAAATATCAAAAATGAATTAACTATCGTCAGATTGGTTAAAAATTTTCAAATATTTATTAAATATTTTTGAATTTTCAATTAATAATACGGCTAGGAATAAAAAATAAAAGGGGCCTTGTCAGGGCCCGATCTCGCTGCCCCTCTGAACGCCCCATTCTGGCCCTGGTCAGTTTAGGACTTTAGGTCTTTCATTTCTGCCCGACTGGTCCCATAATCTGCCAGATGTGGGCCCAGCCGTCGCCACACCGAAATTTATATATGGATAATTCTAAACTCTTTAACTTTGGAAGTTTTAGGTCTTCATTTTCGAGCTTACCTCTTCAATTCAAGGAATTTTAAAATGCAGTTTTAAAGAACTTCAACAATTGTAAATTAAAAGAAATTATATTGATGTTAGTTTTTTTCATTAATAAGTTGTGAAAAATTCTTCTTTACCTGCGCTGGGATTCGAACCCAGGTCTTCAGAATAACTTCAAATTAGTAGATTCATAATTGAGCGCTTTTACTTAAATTCAAATCCCATCCAAATATTGTTTTCTTTAAAATAAGGAATTAATTATAAATCAAAGATTCAAAATTAAACAATATGAGACATAAATAAAAATGAAAGATTGATTAATTTATAAAAAAAATTGAGTTTTTAATATAGATTTTCGAAGATTTCGAAACAAAAACTTAGAAGGTTCTCAAGAATTTTGGAAGGCTTCAAGAGAATAATAAACTTTTTTTCGAGATTTACAGAAAAATTTGCAATAATTTTTTCTGAATTTAATTTGAAGAGAACATTTAAGAAAATTTCAAAAGATTTCCAAAATTATGAAAAAATAATCTGGTAGATTTTATTATTAAGTTTTTCAAATTTTTCATAATTGAAATTTTTTTCTACGGAAAATTCGAATTATTTTAAAATATATTCAAACGTTTTGAAAGTGTCACAAAAATAATTCAAAATTTTAAGAAATATAAAGCAAAATATAAATAGTTTGAAATTTCGAAATAAAATGTTGAAGCTTTTTAAGGATTTTGAAAGGCTTGAAGGTAATAGAAAAGGTTTTTAAGATTCATGTGAAATTTTTTAATGATTGTTTATTTTAAAAAATCAATTTTCGGAGAAATTTTTTTTTTAATATTCTAAAGATTTCTGGAATCGTAAAGAAATAATTTAGAAGATTTTGAAACAATTTTTTCAATCTCACAGGATTTAAAACAATTGCATGAATAATTCGAATCTTTTTATATAAAATTTAAAAGTTCTAGCAAAATTTCCATATTAATTATAAATTTCAAAAGAGTTTAAAATATCAAAAATTTTTAATTTAAAAGTGGTTGAACTTTCAACTAAGTAATTACAAATTGAAGTAAAAAAATGTCAATTTACTAAAAAAACATGTTGAAAAAAAACCTTCACTTTTCGATATTTTCGAAAAATGGGAATAACTCTAAAAATAACTGTCATTTTTCAAAGTTTTTTGTCTCAAGTTTGACCCAAGGGCAGGAAATAAGAAGGAAATGCTCACAATATCTCCATAGTTTAGAAAAGTACTATGGATATTCACCTTTAACATAAGCCCAAACTTAGAAAATGCTTAACTATTTCTAGAGTGATTCTAGTTTTTCGTGAACATTGAAATTTGAAGCTTGGCAATATATTTTTTTAAAATGGACATTTTACCTGCAACTTGCGCTTATTGGACGCAGAATTTCATAATTGATTATATTTTGCGGTTTCATAAGGAAAAAAATCTTATTTTTATGCTATAAAAATGAAGGCACTTTGGCAACGGGTCAAAAATTAGGCCTGACGTTTATATGTAATTACACGATCAAAAAACCAGATAACTTTTTTTTCATAAAACATTGGAAACCTTATAAAATTTCGCACCGCATACCCCCTGATAGGGATATTTTTTGTCTTTTGGAGACAATATACCTCGTGAGAAGTTAAAAAAAACAAGCATTTCTCGAATTTTGTACCTCGACTTCAAATTTTGGCATGACCTAGGAAAGTTATAGCAAAAATCTGAAATTTATGTAACACAATCTTCGAAGTCTTGTCTTCATTTCAAGCCTATTAAACTTGAATAATCTTTATGAGTCTCCGCGATATGTCCAAAAATGTCCTAGCGTATCTGCGTCAAGTTTTAGTCGGCGGCCGAGAATTTCTCAGATTTTTCTCCTTAACTTCAACTCGTGCCGTGACTTAGAAAAGTAGTGAAATGAAAAGAAATTTATTGAGCGTGATCCTTAAAATCTTGCCTCATATTTAGGCCCATAAAAATTTTTAAATCTCAGTGGATTCTCGAGTTATGACTAAAAATGTCCAAGCGTGTCTGCGTCAAGTTATTATCGGCAATCACCGCTGTCGAACACTCTTGGACATTTTCAGTCGTATCTTGGGAAGCGATGAGGATTTTTCAAATTTTATTGGCCTAAATTGAAGATAAGACTTCAAGTGCAGTGTGACATAAATTTTTGATTTTTTTCTACAAGATTCCTAGGGCATACCATTAGCTAAATTCGAGGTACAAAAGTCGAGAAATTCGTAACTTTTTTTTGTAACTTTTCACGCCGTATAATATTTTCAAAAAATAAAAGATATATCTATCAGGGGTTATTCGACGCAATATTTCATAAGGTTCGTAGTTATTTTTTGGAAAAGTTCTTCTCTTCCTTTTTTAACGTGCAATCACGTTTCAAAGTCAGCAGTGATTTTTAGTATCGCTCGCGTTAGCCATGCAGATAATATCTGACGGTACTGTATGCGTATTGCGTGTATGTATATTATACACATACACAATACACATATGCACTGCTTATAGATGTCATCCTACTTTAGTCGAACTAGGGATTTACCATAAGTATGTGAAATTCGGAGATTTCTAAAGAAACGACAACGAGTGCCTTTGCTCTTAAAATCGAGCTTAAAATCCTCTCTGTGGCTGACGGCGGAAGAAATGGAGAGGACAGGATATATAAAATGAAGAAGATAGAGACATGTTTCCCATATATGGTCTCTTACCTCCCAAGAAACTCAGGAAACTGAATACCTTTCAAATTCATTCTTCGAGTTTATAGAAATCAAGGGGGAAATCGAGAAAGTGAAATTGAATATCATTCTTACCATTTTATTTATGATTATCTGTTCTTATTATAACTTTTCAATTTACCACTTTTCCCTTCAATTCGTCTGAATTGTTTTATAACTTTAAACTCATTAACGACAATTCACTTTCAAGGTGAAGTTATTAAATTTGAAATTTGCTGAAATCGATCCACTTAAAAATGTTATGCGCCATGAATTCAGTAGATTAGTAGGTCCGGCTCGAAGGACCAAACTAAATTTTCAATTTTCACGGTGGTTGGTCAACAATGCAGGAAGGCAGAAAAACTTCATTTTCAAAATCCCCGGATTTTGTTCTGAATAATTTTTCATTTTTTTCCGGCAGTGAATTATCAAAAAGTAGCATTTTAATCTTGTAACTTTTTTAACATAAACCCATTCAAAAACAAAATAAAACAATTTCAAATTTGAAAAAAAAAAAATAATTTTCCAACAAAACAGTTGAATTTTCAACAACAACAAAATTAATTTTCAATCCAAAAGAATAAGTTTTCTGTACCAATAGAAGAATTTCTAAAGAAATAACTGAATTTTCAACCAAAAATATATAACTTTTTAACAAAATACTTGAAATTCCAACAAAACAGTTGGATTTTTTTACCGAATAGTGAATTTTTAAAACAAAAAGAACGAATTTTCAACTGAACAGTCCCATATTCAACCAAAAGAAGTAAATTTCAAAACATGAAGTTTTCTACCAAAAAAGAAGAATTTTGCACTAAAAAAATCATTATTCGATTAAAAATTTAAAAGTTAATTTTCCAGTTGAACCAATTAATCACAAAACAAAGAAAAAACTCATTTTCAACAAAATAATTAAATCTTTCGAACAAAGAGATAACTTTTCAACTATAATGATGAATTTTCAACTTGAATAGTGAATTTTCAGTTTAAAAAAAATTAATTTTCTACCAAAAAAGAAGACAACTTTTCAAATAGAGGGATGAATTTTCAACTAATGATGAATCTTGAAAAAATGATTCTTCAAGAAAATGGTTCAACCTTCTTTCACGTATTTCAATTTTTCACTACAAAAGATTAATCTTCAACAAAATAGATGAATTGTAAACCAAGGAAATTTTCAGTTAGTTCTTGAACACCAAAATATGAATTTTTAACAAAAGAATGTCTAGCAAAATCGTTGAATTTTCAACCCAAAAAGATGAATATTCAACAAAAAAATATTTTTCAGTCAAGAGCGAAAAAAGTTCATCCAAATTATTGAGCTTGCAAGCCAAAAAATGAATTTTCTATAAGACATTTAAGTTTTCAACGAAAAAATATTTTTCAACCACAAAGTTGCATATTTTTAACCAACAGAAGGAAACTTGAGAACAAAAAGTTTTCGACCAAAATATACGAATCTTCAACTAAAAAATGTCAATTTTTAACCAAAAATGGAAAAGTTACATTTTCCGTGAAAACAAGTAATTTTATACAAGGAAAAACGATTTTGTAACAAAATAGTTAAATTTTTAACCAAACAGAAGAACCTTTAACAAAAAGATAATCAATTTTTAACAAAGTAGTTCAGTTTTTAGCGAAGGAGTCAAATTTTCTAGATAAATTTTCAACTGGATTAGTTAAATTTTTACTTGAAAAAATTAATTTTCAATCAAAAAAGAAAAATAATTTTCTATGGATGAATGTCCAACTAAAATAATGATTTTAAAGAACAGAATTTTTCAACAGAGTGGTTTAACCTACAACCAAGTAATTCATTTTCCACCAAAAAAGATGAAATTTTGACGAATAATGTAATAACTGATACTTCGGCTAAAAAATATTTTAATCTTAAATCCAAAACAGTTAAATTTAACCAAAGAAGATTAATTTCGAGCAAAATAATTGAGTCGTCAACCAGGACAGTTTTCATTTAATTTTTTAACAACAAAATATGATGTATCAACAAAAACAAAAAAATTTCTACCAGAATAGTTCAATTTTTAAAACAAAAACGTATATTCTCAATTCTCAACAAAAAGGATTTTTCAGTCGAGTTAGGCTGGATCCGTGTAGTTCTAAAATTTTCTTAGAATATACTCTGAAAACAATGTAATTTCAAACCAAGAAGTTTTCTACCGAGAAGAACGAATTCTCAATGAAAAAATATAAATTTTCTAAGAAAATTGAAGAAGTTAATTTTCAGTAAAAAATTAATTTTAAACAAAGAACAAACGAACTTCAGACAAATAGATGAATCTTCAAACAGAAAAAAATAAATTTTAAACAAAGTAGTTCAACTCATACCCAAGAAGTTGAACTTTTAATCATAGAAGATAGATTGTCCAAAAAATAATTAAACTTTTAACCATAGAGATAAACTTTGAACAGAAAAATATAAGTTTCCAACAAAATAGGTGAATTCTCGTCCAAGAAAGATTTCAGTTAATTTTTCAGCACCAAAAAATATGAATTTTCAACAACAAAGAAGTTTCTGACAAAATAGTTGAATTTTCAATAAAAAAAAAAGATAACTACATACCAGAACTGATGAGTTTTCTACCATATAATAAAAATTTTGACTAAAAATTAAAGTTCAAATTCAAAGATCAAAAAAGCATCGGCTGCAAAATTTTATATTCAGAACTTCCTAATTTTTCCCTGCCTAGTTTTTCATTTTTCGTAACCATCGATATTAAAAGCCCAGAGTATCAATTTCTATATTTTCAACATAAATTATCTTATACACGGAATCATACATTTTCGAATTGAAATTAAAAATTTGCTGATTCATTATCCTTAAAAGTTATTAGAAGTGTCTCTTAAAGAAATTCCCTGACTTTTGCAAGATTTTTTTCAAAATCTTCAACTTTTCGCTGACTTTCCCTGACCAATGAAAATGCCTGAATTTCCCCTGATTTAAAGGTTTTCCCTCATCGATGGTCACACTGCAACAATTATTCTAAATTTAGCTTTTCTACAAACACGCGAATGTGGATCTAATTCGAATCATAAAGCAATCCAACTCATTAAGATATGCAATTTCAACTCGCAACCAAATTTATCCAAAACCTTTGAAACTTGAATTGATTAAACGCCGTAACTTCTCCGGAAAATAGCGAGCTCGTTGCATTTTTCATGTGAACTTAATGCAAATCGTAAAGTCGATATTGTAATCCCAGTACTTGGAGTTGACTTTTAATGAAACGAATATCCGGGATCTGCTTATACAAGTTTTTAAAGAGTCCTTCACGATGCGTTTCCAATTTTCGAGTTTTGAAAAAAGTTGTTAGGGTACACCTTTATGTAGTAGTAAGTAGTGTACAAGGAAAAAAGGTGTATAAAAATAAATATACATTATTTAAGAAAGGGTGTCTCTGAGCAGAAGATGCTTAAAGCTGCTGAATAAAAAGAAGAGAAAAAAAGTAGAAAAGGGGAAAAAGGGAAAATGGAAAAAGAGGAAGAAGTATAGGATTTCTTAACGGGTCCGGGTGTCTTTGAGGCAAAGATGTACGTAACCGAGGGATTTATGGTCGTCAGTACCGATTGAAAAGGAGACCTGGGAATAAAAATGTAACATCCTGAAGTAGAGAATAATATGCAACTGGATATGAAGCAAGAATGTGGGGATCTGAAATTTGAAATATGACTTGCTGTGCGGTTTCAGGAAAAAAAATTTCTTAGATCGAATTTTGTATTTATTAAAGAAATATTCAGCTCTCAAAAAAAGCATGAGCGAAAGAAATAATTAAGGATCTGTCAGCAAAATGTGAAAATTTAATGAAAATTCCAGGAATTTTTAGGTATTTTTTGAAAAAATGAGAACAACTTTCCAAATATTCATTATAAATACGAAAAAATAGATTTGAAGGTTTTATATGAAATCGGCATATGCAAAGTTTTATTTAAATTTACCTATTTAAGCTAAAAATTCAATATATAATTCTGTACTTGCACCCACTGTGTAGACTGTAGAGGGTAGCTAAACCAGGACCTACCCCAAACACTACAACTACACAATATCCAAAAATAGAGGCAATCAATGACCGACTTGATTCCTTCGAAATGGAATGTCCCTTCTTATAAATATCCTTGGCTTATTCTAAAATTATCTGTTAACCCAAACAAACATTTTTTGGGGGCGCTGAGATGCTCAGGGGACAACTGCATTCATAAAAGAATGAACTTATATAATTACGAAAACTTTTGCAAAATTGTTTCAGACGATGACAGGATAGAACAATTCAACAATTACGTGTATCTTGGAAGTTTATGTACTACTGACGGAAAGATCGATGAAGAGGTAGCCAGTTAGTAGCCATTTCAAGAAGCAAAAATATAATAAATAAAACTGAAATTGCAATATATAATTTTGTACATGCACTCACTGTGCTGTATGTTTGCGAGAGCTGGACCTACCAAGAAAAGGATAAGAGTAGTTAACGCGGTGGGCATGCAATTCCCATGGAAAACATGCGGTAAAACGCTAATGGACAAAGTCAGTAGAAAAAGGATTTCCAAAAAACGTGGTGTTGAGGAAATACTATTTGACAAGAGTGAAAAATATTTGTTGGGATGGTTTAGGAATGTTGAGAGAATAAAAGGAGAACGACTGACGAAACAAGTATATTTAGGTCAAGTAAATGGTACCGTACCAAAAAGTAATCCGTAAAAAGAATGGTGGGAATCTGTGGATGAGACTGTAAGGCGACAAGCTATAAAAAAAGTCATAGAAACACAAGAGCTTGCATGAGAAAATGTATGGACGTGAAGGAAGCTGAAATTGTATGCCAGGACAGGGAAGTGTTGAGATAAATAGTTTATAAGGACTGATACATATAATCATTCGTACACTTAAAAATAACCTTATAAGATTGAAAAGAACTTCCATATTTCAGACCTCCTCTTTTTCAACAAATTATTCTTTTTTCTCCTGTTTTCAAAGTTCCTACTAATTCCTACTAAATTAATGAAATCCAAAAACGAAAATCCAACTAATTTTGGATACAAAGTCTACTATTATATTTTTGGTTCTGAATTCATCTTGTTTGGTTGAAGATTCATCTATTCGTTTGAAACTTATTTAACTATTCCATTTTTAGGATATTATTCTTCTTGGTTAAAACATCATTTTTTGGATTTAATTTTGAAATCATTTCTTGAAAATTCATTTTTTCTTTTAAAAATCCATCACTTTAGTTCAAAAATCATCTCTCTGGTCGAAAATTTGACTATTTTGTTGAAAATTTGTTATTTCCAAGGTTTTTTTTTTAAACTAAGATCTATCTGTTCCATTTGTAGTTAGAAATTGGTCTTCTCTAGTTGGCAATTCAACTATTTTGTCGAAATTTCAAGTGCATATTATATAGAAAATTCGTCTTCGTTGGTTGAATTCAACTGTGTTTTTTTAAAAGTAAAATCTCATTTTAGATAAACATTCATATTTTGAGGTTGAAAATTGAAATGTTTTGTATAAAATTCGTCTTTTTGGCTTTAGAAATCAACAACTTAGTTAAAGATTAAACCATTTTGAAAAAAATTATCTTTTCAGAAGAAAGTTAATATTTTTCGTTAAAAATTAAACTATTTTAATAAAAATTCAACCATTTGGTAGAAAATTAACTTTTTTGTTTAAAAATGACGACTTTGTATATTGAAAATTTAACTGTTTTGTAGATCATTCGGATTTTGGGCTTCAAAATTCAAGAATTTTGTTAAAAATATGCCTGTCTTCGTATAAAATTAATCTTCCTGGCAGGAAAGTCTTCTTTTTGGATAATAATTTAACTTTTTGGTTAAAAATGGATCTTTCTTGATTAAACATTAAACTGCTTGGTCAAAATTCAAAGTAATTTGTTTGCAAATTTATCTATTTATTTAAGAATTCGGTTTGTTTATGTTAAAAATCAACCTTTTTATCTGAAATTTTAACTATTTAGTTTAAAGTTCATTTTTCTCGATTTAAAATTCATCGACTTGGTAAAGGGTTCAACTACTTTGTGCAAAATTAGTTTTTGTCGCTTAATTCAATTGTTTGAAAATTCATTTATTATAGCACAAAAGTAATTTTTCTCAATTGGAAATTAACTTTTTGTTTGATAATTGAATCTTTTGGTTGAAAATTCAACTACTCTATTCAAATTGGAACTATTTTGTTCAAAATTGATCCTTTTCGTTAAAAATTCGTTTTTATTCAATTAAAAATTAGTTTTTTTATCTGAGAATTGAACAATTCTCTTTTTTTTGCGGAAAATTCATCCCTAATAAGCTATAAATTGAACTATTTGATAAAAAATTATTGTATTTTATTGAAAATTCCTCTTTTTGGTTAGAAAATTAATCTTGTTTACCAAAATTTATTTTTTTCAGTCGAGGACTCAACTATTTCACTTCCTATGGTACAAAAGTCATCTTTCTTGGTTAAAAAAATTTTTTTTTTCATAGTTATTAAATCTGTTTTTTCAAATAGAGAATGAAATATTTGGGTTAAAATGTCATATTTTTCATTGACAATTTTTCTTGAATGAATGAAGTTTTTTGTTCGAGAATCAAATTTTCAGCTTTGAAATTCAACTTCTCTAGAAACAATTCGTCTCTTTCGCTTCAAAATCCAATTTTTTTGGTTTACTTTTAAACTTTTTTGTTTGAAAATTCAACCTTTTGGATTGAAAAATCATCTTTTATAGTAGAAAAGTCATCATTCTTGATTGAATATTCAACTATTTTTCAAAAAGTTCGTCTTTTTGGTTTTAAAATTCAAATATTTGGTCAAAATTTCAACCATTCCGTTTAAAATTCATCTCTTCTAGTACAAAATTCAACAACCCTGTTGAAAATGCAATATATTTTTACTTGAAATCTAAGGAATTTAAATTGTTCTATAATGAATTCAATATGGTATTCACATGAATTTCATTCAGAAGAATCAATTCCTCTATTATTCTTCTATTTTGTGAAAAATCACCCTTTCCCCCTGTTTTGAATTAAATTTGGGCCACGTCACTTTTTTTATGAGGAGGGGAGGCAAAAAAATAGCACAAAATTGGTCAAGTATTTTATGGACGGTCATATTTCCGTGTGTAAAAATGTATATAAAAAATGCTTAAATGTCATGCAGAGAATTACTCGAATCAGTAAAGCAGCAGGAATTCTGGATTGCCTTTCGATTAACTTTAAAGAGACAGGTGCACGTTGCTCGTTAAGCGAGGCCAGAATCACGGCAGGTGAACATTTCTCCTTTAAAAATTACTCGAGTGCATCTTGCTGACGAGGACTTTTAGTGCTCTCTGACAATTAAAAGCGCATTTAGGATCGTCCAAGAATCACGACTCGCCACTTTCTTTCATTCTTGCATTTGTCTTCCCTTCTCTTAGAATCTTATCTCTAGACTCTAGAGACTAGAGTATATCATGAAACCCCTCAATTATATAATGTAAGACCGAAACGAAATCTAATTTCTTATGAATTATGTTATACAACAAAATCGGAACATGAAAAAAATCACAATTTGAGATTAGACTTCCAAACTACACTGCAACCTGCATTTGTGCACGGTTCTGAGCATGACCAGCAGTGGCCTTCGACACAAATCGAGGGACTCCGAACGTAGAGAGGCAGGGTCGCGTCAATCATTTTTGTTGCATTTGGACGCATGACGCAACCTGATGCAACGAATGCGCTGAGCGTGCGGTCCTCATGCTGTGTGTCACACTTGACTAAGCACCGCTTTTTCGGTCCCGCACTCCCTGCGTTATCGAAATGCGAAGGCTATTAATTCTAGGAACATACAAATCCAGTGTATTGCAATGCAGGTTCTAGTCTAGCTCCTTTCCAGCTCATTAGAGACAATTATATAACAAAGGAAAAAAGAGGGAAAAAAAGGAAAAAGTCGACCAAAATCAACTTCTCACTTTTTCCTTATTCTTTCTCTGCCTTTTTCACACAACCAGGGATTCAAAATGTTTCCAGTCCAATTTACATCTTATCAGGGATTATTTTTAGGATAACTACAAGGCATGAATAATAGAATCTTATGCTCATTCACAATTTTGAGTTCTTAATATTTATTTGTATAGAACGTTTTTTTTTTAATTATGAATTTCAATGAAATTGATTAGAACTGGGGAAATATAATTGATAAAATTAGAGAACCGGTTAATAATATTATCTAATTAACAAAACAAAAATTGAGATAACACTCAACTCCCCATTCTAGGCCGGCTTTAGTTCTGGGGGCCCAGAATCAAATGCGTTTTTTCATGTCAATTCTCAGAACCGAATATGTATTCTCTGACCTTGGAACAGTATATGACCAGTGAGGCGCGATGTTGACAACTTCTGATACGGTACTGACTGTTTGGGCATATGTGCTGTCAAGGGATCCTCAGGGGGGAAACCGAAGTAGTCCAGCGTGAAGCTGGCCAAAGATCGGGAGGCCCAGAATCGAAAGTTGAGTGTAGCTAACTTTTGTTTAAACGAAATCTCTATTCTTATCATAAAAAATTGTTTGTACGTTTATCAGATTTTCACCAACGAGTTCAAAGTTAAACAAAGTAACCTTTTATAAAAAAAAATCTATGTTCCTTATTCACAGAAACGTTGAAAATTCAACTAAGTGGTTGAAAATTTAACTATTTTATTGGACGTTCATCTTTTTCGTTTAAAAAGTCATCAATTATCATCAGAAAATGTATTTTTTTTTTTTGTTAAAAATTATTCTATTTTTGTTTAAATAGATGTCTTTTTTTTTAATTCACATTTTTGGGTTGAAAATTCAACTGTTATGCAAAACGTTCGTATTTTTAGCTCAAAAATTTAAAAATTTTATAAATAAATTAAATATTCGATCGAAAGTTGAACTAATTAATTGAAAAATCATTGTTCGGTAAAAGATTCATCATTTAAGTTGAAAATTAATTCCTTTCGTTGAACATTTCACTATTTTGTTGAAAATACCCCTTTTTGGTTAGAAAATTCATTTGTTTTTGTAGAAAATTAATCTTCTTTGGTAAAAGTGAACTTATCTGGTTGAAAGTTAATCTGTTGCGGCTTAAATTTACTTTTTTGTTGAATATTCACATTCTCGGGTTGAAAATGAAACTGTTCAATAGAAAATTCGTATTTTCGGCTCGGAAATTCAACTATAGAAAATTAAACCATTTGTTCGAAATACTTCATTTAAAATTCATTTTTTAGCAGTTGAAGATTCATTATTTAAGATGAAAATTAATTTCTTTGGTTGAAAATTTAACTATTTCGCTGAAAATTCCTCCTCTTGGTTCAAAATGCAACTATCTGGTTGAAAATTAATCTGTTTCGGTCATATTTTCAGGTCGGAAAATAAATAATCTGGTAGAAAGTTGAATTCTTTTGGTAGAAAGTTAATTTCTTTTGGTCGAAAGTTGAACTACTTTATTGAAAATTTTATTTTTTCGAATTAAGATTTATCATTTTGAGTTGAGAATTCATTTAATTGATTAAAAATTAACTATTTTGTTAAAAAATCGTTTTTTCTGGTTGAAAATTGATGTATTTTATTTCTGAATTTTAGTTACAAGTTTATCTTTTTTAGCTGCAAAACTCATGTATTCGGTTCAAAAATCGTCTTTTTGGTAGAAAATCAATATTTTTTAGTTACAAATGCAACTTTTCGATCAGAAATTAGGCTGTTTTCTTTGAGGATTGTTGTGGGGGGGGGGGGGGCCAATTTTCAAAACTCAATAGTCTACAACTCTACAACATCGTAAGTCGCCGCCCATGTGCGCCGCTTAGCCCCCGTTTACGTTAACTCTCTATTGAAATGGAATGAAACAAAAATTTAAGCAAGTAAAGAAAATTTAAAGAAAAAATGGAAGGTAAGTTAATTTAATTTTAGCTCAATTTTAAGAAACGCGAGAAAGACAACAAACTTTACCTTCAAATGCATTATGCCGATTTCGGGGATATTTATATTTTTGATACCGGACGAAAAAGTGGCTACTGTAAATTGATATATTCCCATACCATTACCAACTAAATGTTTTGCTTGTGCAAAGATAATGGAAGTACACTCAACTACCGATACAAGAACCCTGGTTTTACGATATTTCTAGAATTGATGTCCTTGCAGTTTCGTAATAAGGGGAGCCACAAGACCGAGATGCGGTGCTCAGTCACGCGTGACAAACAGCATGAGGGCCGTATTCTCAGCGCGTTAGTTGCATTGGGTTGCATCAAGCGTCAAAATCCAACAAAAATGGTTCATGCAGCGCTGTCTGTTTACGTTTGGATTCCCCTTATTTAAGATCAAAGCCACTGCAAGCCATATCTGATACTGTTCTTTCATCCAGAATTGAGTGTATTCACAATCTGTCAAAAATAATGAATTCTAGAATTCAGCCACCCGGTCAATTGTATAATTAAATCACATTAATACTTTTATATACACTTGTTACAAAATCATCAATTGTTCATTATGAATAAATGATAATAAATAAAGACTTAAGGAGAATATGAAGCAAATGACATCACAGATTAGTTTTCAGAATTAAGATGATAACTTTAAGCTTTATTCAGCCTGAGGCCTGAGTTTATTCGGTAAATTTTGAAGTTTGGGAGAACAGCCCTTATTATACGCTCGACATTCCCTACCCTACTTCTTCTCTGCTCTTACTTGTCTTTCGTAAAGGAGTCCCCGGAAACCGTGGAACGAGGGGCTCCGTCGGGGATGCTTTGTTTGCGTTAATGAGTACAGGTCGCCGGTAAGAAATCAGTCGTTAGTAGAAAACTTTTGGTAGGCTTCGTTCCCGGGGTTGAGATGACAATGGGTTTCTCTCTTTGTTCTTTATTTGTTCTCTTTTTAGCCTTTGACGTTCGACTCGTCCAAACTCAAGACTCAAGAGGATCCGATGTTCGTCATCTCCAAAATTTCTTTGCCCAAGGGCGGAAAGTTTTTTTTTTCAGTGTCAAGTTTGACATGAGCTACACTTTATGAGAATTTATTTTCTTTTACGGATTTCCTTTTTACGCATGACAAAACGGCTTGGCCAACATATATTTGAAAATGAAATTATTGAATCCAAAAATCCAAAAAATTCTAACAAACATCCTGACGCAAGGATTCTTTGTATGATTACCTTTTTTTATATATTTTATTAATAACTGAATTTTCGCTTAGCTCCCTTTCTGCCAAAGTTTAAAAAAACGTGCCCTTCGAACAAAGAAGAAACTTCCCCTTCATTTTCTCGAAGCTTAGTAAGATTTTTTAATCCAAATTTCTTTTCATCTACTCACCAACTCAATACCTACAAAGTAAATTCTCACTTTTATATTTAAAATTTGATTTTTTATAGCCAGCAAATTTAAAAAACTGTGCCCTCAAGCGAAGAAGAATCTTTTGCCTCAGTGTTCTTTAAGACAAAGAATAATTTTTAATCAAAACTTATTTTTATACATTTAACTTCTAAATAGTTCAAACGAAAAAGCTCACTTTTTAAAAAATTAACAATTGGATCTTTCATTACCCTCAAAATTTGAAAAACGTACCACTCGACTCAATATCTAGAAAGAAAATTTTTACCTATTTTTCAAATTGAAAGCTGGACTTTTTATCAGCTTCCAAATTTGAGAAAACGGGCCTCTCGAACGAAATGAAACTTCCTCCTGGATTTTCTTGAAACTTAAGAATATTTTTGGATCAAAATTTTTCTTTAAATAAATCAACTAGAAAGTGAATTCTTGCTTTTCTTTTGTATTACAAAATTAAATTTTCTATCCTTTTGAAGTAGAAAATGTGACCCTTGAGCGAATAAGAAACTTTCCCTTCATTTTGTCAAGACCTAATAATATTTCTTGACAAACTTGTTTGCTATCGATTCAGCAACTCAATATCTAGACACAAAATCATCACTTCTTTCAAATTGAAAATTGGATTTTTTATTACCATTCAAACTTGAGAAAATGTGCCTCTCCAGTGAAGAATAAGAAGCTTCCCTTCCCATTTTCTCGAAAGCTAATGTAATATTTTTTGATCAAACCTTTTGTTATCAATGGGGAAGTTTACCACTCATCAGAGTGCGCGATCTGTTCGGGTCCGAGTTCCGCGAAAAATCAAATGTAATATATGAAAAATAACTTTTTTATGCAAATCATTATTAAAAGTTCGTAGTTCATCTGTAGAATAGAGTCAAAGTGTCAGGTATACAGTTTGAAAAGAATATATGGGTAATTGTCAAATTGAAGGCAAACTTGAAGTCCCAATAATATAACATTAACTTAGAAGCTCGTGCCGATTTTTTAAAAATTTTAATAAACACTTATTATCATCCTCTACAGAATCGGCAGTTCCTTTTTTTCATTTCTGTTCCTATTTACTTTAACTTAATATAAGAACACCTGAAACGTCATTACCGTACGGCGTCCCAACCTCACTTTGCACAAGGATAAACTGATTTTCTCCGTTTTTTTAGACAGTAACCTGAAAAACGCTTAACGTATCAAGTTTGTAAACTTCACATGAACATAAATTTAATGTATGCACATTTTTTTAATTCAAATAAATAATATTTTAAAAGCCTTGATGTCTGTCCCTCAATTTTTTCCATTTCAGAAGTCATTACCGTACGTCTGTTTTTCTAGTAAAATATTGTAGTTACAGTTGAGTAATAAATACAAAAATATTAGGCGTATTGTTTAATACAAGTTTTTATAAAATTCAGCTTAAAATATTAACTCTCTTTTCTGTGAATCCGATATTAAAACTGAAAAGTGCATCTTGACAACAAAAACGTCATTACCGTACGTGCGTTAAAAACCATTTTCGGAGTGAAAAAAATTTATGAAAACAATTCCGTTACTTGCTTGGTGGCGTTTTCTTTCATAACTAGGTGACTTATGATAATTAAAATTTGTTATTTTTTTATAAACAATAAAAAAGGTTAAACTTTAACATTTTTCTCGCATCATTACCGTACGGTACAATAGAACAGCGTACGACTGATTACATGCGCGTGCCCATGGATTCATTATTATTTCTTATTTTCAGAACTGCCCCTTTTGGATTTAAAATAGTTACATGTGATACGATCAATTTCCGTTATGAAATATTTAATTCCTAATAATAATATGATTGCCACTGTAGGTGCTGAAATTTGCCTACAATTTGACAATTACCCATATAGTATGTAGTTATGAATTTCACAAACATAACATGATTGTTTACCAAAAAAAAACGTTTTGAAATACATGTTTTCAAAAGTTAACAATTTTTTGTAGCGAAAATTAAAAACAACCATATTTTAAAATTAAAAAACCCGTTTTGGAGAAAAATCTTTTTTTTTTGTTTAATTCAACTGTTCTTGATTGGAATTTTATCGGTTGAAGTTTCTCCTCTTTGATTGAAAATTTGTCTTTTATTTGTTTTTGTATTTTTTTGGGTTGAAAACTGATCTTTTTTATTCGAGAAATTACATGATTTGTTAGAAATTCGCCCTTCTTAGTTGAATGCAATAGCTTTTAATTAAAAATATTTGTTGGTTGAAATATCAATTATTACATTTTACGATGTTTGTTGAAGATTCATCTCTTTGGTTTAAAATAAACTATTTCGATGGAAATCAGTTTTTTTTGTTGTTAAAAATTGATTAACTGCAAATTTATCTTCTCCATTTTTTGTTGAAAACTCGCCCCTTTTAGCTCAAAAATGAACCATTTGGATGGAAATTCATGTATTTTATTCAAAATTCATGTCTTTTACATAAAAATTAATCTTGATGCTTAGCAATCAATCTTTTTAGTTGACAAATCATTTTTTGGTTGAAAATTTAACTAATTTTCCAAACATCCGTTTTTCTTTTCTTGAAAATTGATCTTTTTAGTCGAAAATTCAAGTACGTGTTTAAAAATTGATTCTTTTTTTTAGAAAATTATTCTTCTTGTTCGAAAACATATTTATTTTGATTAAAAATTCATTACTTTGAATAAAAATGTAACTACTTTGATTAAAAATTGAACTACTCTAGTGAAAATTTAACTACTTCGTTGAAAATTAATTTTTCAGTTTAAAATTCATCTCTATTGCTCAAAATGCAATTATACTATTCAAAAATTCGATTTTTTTCATTTAAAAGTTAATTTTTCCAACAGAAAATTTAAATATTTCATTTTTGGTAGGAAATATTTTACTTTTTATTTGAAAATTCACTTGTATTATTGCAAATGGCATATATTGTTGGAAATTCAATTTTTCTATCTGAAAATTTCACTATTCGATTTTTGGTTGAAAATTTATGGTTTTTGTTGAGAATTTTTGTTTCTTATAGAATTTTATCTTTTTGTTTGAAAACTCATCATTTTGGTTCAGTTAAAAATTCTACTATTCTGTAAAAACAAAAATAGAAGATGTTATCGAAACACGTACTTTGAATTTCTTTTCAGTAGACAATAATGTTATATGTTTGTAAAATTCAGAATTATGCAAGAAAAAGTGACCAATTCAAATATTAAATTTTTCTCTTCAAACTGAATGACTTACTCTTTTATTTTTATTTTACAAATGAAGTACAAACTTTTATTCATAATTCGTATAAAAAAAGCTATTTTTAATTTAACAAATTTGAATTTTCGCAGAACTCGGACCCGAATAGATTGCGCACTCAATGATGATGAGTTGTAAACTCCCCCATTCATCAACTGAATAGTTAAAAAGTAAATTTGTACGTTTTAAAATTGAAAAATTTGATATTTTGTCACCATCCAAAGATAAAGTGCTCCTTGAACGGAAAAGAATCTTTCCCCTCCATTTTCTCAAAACCTGATAATATTTTTGTTTAATCTGCTTTCTTTGTGTAGATTCATCAACTCGATATTGAGAAAGGAAATCATCACTTTTTTTTTAAATTTAAAATTGGATTTTTCTTTACCATCCAAACATGAGACAACATGTCCCCCGAGGAAAAAAGTAACTTCGCTCTTAATTTTCTCGAAAACTATAAACAATATATATTCGTTTAAACGTGTTAAACTTGACAGACAAATAGATAATTTTCAACATGATGAGATAACTTCACCAGATAATAGTTGAATTAAATTTCAGCAACTCAATATCTAGAAAAATAATTCTTACTTTTTTTAAATTAAAAATTGGAAGCAGATACTGCCCCCTTCATTTTCTTGAAACCTAAGAATATTTTTAGATCAAAACTTTTCTTATAGAATCATCTACTAAATAAAATTTTACTTTTTTAATTCTTAATTTTTGATAATAAGTTCAATTGCAAATTTCTAATATGTTTCAAATTCATAAATTCAAGTTCAAATTTCGCATGCAAATTGTCTTGATTCCTATATCTATAGAAATCAGTTTTGAATCCTTTAAGATTAGAATCGTTTAATTTTGTTATTTCACAGTCAAAATTGTTTAAATCTGTATGCTTAAATTTCATATCCAGGCTATTAAAAATTGTGCAAATTTCTTTTTTCTCATTGTACAACCGAATGCCAACACATTCAAGTTTCCTCTCACGTAATTCGCAGAACCTTACTAAACACAGGAATTAATTACTGGTGTGAAAGTGATATACAACGCATATTCACGACTTTTGACTCTAAAATAACTTTCAGACGACGCTAACGTTGAATTGCAGTTTCGTGAAAGTTCCTTTAAACTTTTCTTATGCGCATTGAGTTTTATTAAGCAAGTTTCAAAATCGCAATACACCAGAAAGAAACATACTTCCACGAAAAAGTATGAACGCAAGAAAGCTGGAAGCGAATGTCTCTCAAAGAGTTGAAAAATTTATTACAATAATAATTATACGAGTTTCTCTTGTATATGCTCTTAATTTTAATCAGAAATTAATACTTGTATCGTTACATCACTAGCTATTTTTGCAAAAAAGTAACTTTTTTCACTTTTTCAGTTACTTCCGTATTATTGTGTTTTATAGTATGTATTTGTTTTATATTTATAATATATTGTATTTTATACTATGTTTTATATGTTTCAAGTTTTCCTATATTGGGCTATTGATCTCTATAGCTCTGGAAATTACTTTTTGTCTTTCTTAGAGTGTTACTTTTGAGATTAGATTTACCTTTACGACTCCCAATTCCGGATGATTTACAACATACTAAGACGAAAAGCAGATGTTTCAGAAGAGGTTGCATTTTCAACAGAATAAATGAAATTTTAACAAATAGTTAAATTTACAGCTAAAATAATAACTTTTCAACCAAATAGTGGAATTTTCCGATAAAAAACTAATTGTAAAGACAACAAACAATGAATTTTCAACAAAATAGTTAAATTTTCAACCAAATAGATGAATTATCATTTCTAAAAAAAATTGTAATAGCTAATATATATGAAACAAGATAATTCAATTTTCAGTTAAAAAAAGTAATTTTAAAACAAAAAAATTAACTTTTCAACCAAAAAATTAAGTTTTAGCAAAGAAGTGCAATTTTTACCAAACAGTTGAATATTCAACTAAAAAAGAGAAATTCTCAATCAAATAGTTTATTTTTCAACTGAAGAAGATAAATTTTCTGAAAGTGGAATAATTACATTTTCAGTTAATAGTTATATAATAGTAAATAGTTGAATTTTCTAAAATTTTCAACGAAAGAGAGGAATTTTTATCGTTTTAAACGATACTTCTTCAACAACAACAAAACGAATTTTCAACAAAGCAATTTAACTTTTGACGAAAAAAATTAATTCTTGATTAAAACTGTAATAGTTGATATTTCAACCAAAAAAGATTCATATTTTTAATTTTTAATAGAATACATGAAT
Organism: Andricus quercusramuli; assembly: GCA_932178445.1. Classification (NCBI taxonomy): domain Eukaryota; kingdom Metazoa; phylum Arthropoda; class Insecta; order Hymenoptera; family Cynipidae; genus Andricus; species Andricus quercusramuli. The sequence continues at coordinate 245,736 of CAKNXH010001199.1, forward strand.
TCGCAACGAATAGTTCAATTTCCATCTGAAAAAGTAACTTTTCAACCAGAAAAGATAAATTTTCAATCAAACTGAAGAATTATCATTTTGAACCAAAATTGTAATAGTTAATATATGGATTCGAATAATAAATTTCCAGTTAAGAAAAGTAATTTGAAAACAAAATAATAATTCAAAACAAAATTGTCAAGTTTTCAACAAAAAATGAATTTTTAACGAAGGAGTACAACATCCAACCAATCAGTTGAATTTTTAAGTAAAAAAAATGAATTTTTAACAAATATTTTAATTTCCAACAAAAAAGATCAATTTTCCAAAAGTGAAACAATTATGTTAAGTAAAAAAATTTATGTTTAGCACATAAAAAAATGATTTGAAAAATAGTTAAATTTTCAACGAAAAAGATTAATTATCAACTAAAATCATGCTTTTTCAACAATAACAAAACTAATATTCAACAAAGTAATTTAACTTTTGCGCACAAAAATTAATTCCAAATTAAAAATATAATAGTTGAAATTTTAACCAAAAAAGATTTAAATATAAGATTCAAGTCAGTTCAATAAAATACGTGAATTTTTAACTAAAAAAATTAAGTTCTAGCCATAAGAATAAAATAGTTACATTTTCAAAATTTCAATTGAAAGAATTAATTTTAGACGAATAAAGATGAATTCTCAACGAAAAATGTAATCGTTGGTATTTCAATGAAAAATACTTGAGTTTTTAATCAAAAACATATGAATTTAACCAAAAATGAATTTTACAAAAAAAAGGTCAATTTTAAACCGAAAAAGTTTCTTCAGACGAAAGAGAAAAAAAAGTGGAACAGATTCTGGAAAACTTGAGCGAAAAGGCAAATTTTCTACAAAAAAATTAATTCTGAAACAAACAGAAAATAGTTGAATTTTGTACCAGAATACTTCAATTTTTAACCAAAAAATAAGATTTTTTAACAAAAAGGTTGAATTTTTAAGAGAATAGAACGATTTTTTTTCAGAATTATCAAATTTTGTACAAAAACATTATGTTTTCTACAAAATAATAACATTTTTGACCAAAAAAGATTAATTTTTAGCTAAAATGATGAATCGTCAACTGAAATAGTTAAAATTAATAGTTGAAAATATTAATTTTCTACAGATACTTGTTGAATTTCTTGAAATGTAGATTCATTTTTCACCAAATAGTGGAATTTTCAACCAAAATCATGATTTTTCAACGATGGAGATTAATTTTCATCCAAGGAACATGAATTTTTAAACAAGTTGTTGAATTTTCTAACAAGAAATTTTACCTTCTTATCAAAAACAAAAGAATTTTTTACAAAATACATAAATTTCTAACTGAATAGTCGAATCCTTAACAAAATAGTCAAGTTTGAGAAAGAAATGAATTTTCAAGCACAAATCCTAATTTTCTACTCTCAATTTTTGACTAAGAAAGACAAATTTTCACAAAAAAAGTTCATATTTTCAGATAGGAAATTAATGTTTCACCAAAAAAGAATAAATTTTCCAGAAAATAGTTACATTTCCAACGAAACAATTTTCAACTGAAATTTAACATCTTCAACCAGAAATCTGAATTGTTATCAATGTTGTTCAACTTTCAACCAAGAAGTTGAATTTTCAACAAAGAAATAACTTTTTAACAAAATTCTTCATTTTTTTACCAAGTAGATTATTTTTCACCAAATAGTTGAATTTTTAATTGAGTTTTTAATCGACTTCATGAATTTATAACAAAGAATGAAATAGTTCAATTTTCAGTTATGAAAATGAATTTTCAACAACAAAAAATGCTTAACAAAATAGTTGAAAAATATTTGCATCACCCACGTGCAATACTCGAAGTCACCTGGATTGCGCCAGATTACAAGTAGATTACTTTGAATTACTTGAAATACAGCGGATTACAAGTTGACTCGTCGGATTACATCTGATTACCAGTTTGGGCGACCGAGTGGTCCTGCGGATTAACAGAGTCGAATAAAAAAGTTACGATTTTTATAGTTACTGTTACCGAAAAAAAATTTACCAATTTGTTACTTATTTACAAAAGTAACTGCGTTATCACAATCGTTACCAAAAAAGAAACTAGTTAAATGGACATTGGACAACACAATATTTGGTTGACATAACTAAATTCTTCGGGTATTTCATTCAAATCTTCAAGTGGATGGAATGTTTGGTTGATTCAACTGAAAAAATTGGGTACTTCTACAAAACATTTGAATAACCCAAGCTAAAAACAGGAAGTAAAACTACAAGTCAAGAAAAGTAAAAATAAAATCAAAACAGGAGAAAAAAAGAAAATGCAAAACGACTTTGAAGGAAGAAAAAAACTGTTTTCTGAATTGGCGTTGATCAATCTGAAGGGAGGTAAAAGTACAGAGTTATTCAGCATGAGAAATAGCCAGACCATGTGGTCAGTCACTAGTTATGGGATAAGAAAAGAAATTCTTGTTTTAATAGTGTGAATTTCTTATTTTCTATTATTTTAGACGCCCTGTAACTTTTTTGAAATACGTGAAAAAAAAAATTTACTGATCGAACTTGGAACATTTTTTTTTCTTGGCTCGCTGATTAGCGTCAGTCCTGGGACAGACCAGACATACCAGACTTGACGGTCTAGAATCTAGATCGTCAAGACTCTAGATAAATCGAGAACTGAGAAAATAAACATATTGGTCTGCATAAATTAATGATATGATGCAGATATTATAAATATATTTATAAAAACTTAATAAAATAAAGTTTTTCAGTCCATAATAATATGTATATGTATACATATATAATATGTAACTACTTAAAAAGGATCAGCGAACCCTCGCTTATCTGAACTCTGTATATGGATAACGAAATCTTCTAGCGGAAAATAAGACAAAGCGTCATAAAAAATTGTATCAGATGCTGATATTTTCTTACTTTTTTTTTAATTGTGTCCATTACTGCTATATTGAAAAAGCTAAAAAACGTCGGCATCTGCTAAAATTTTGTAAGATGTTTGGTCACTTTGTTCAATAACTTTTTTCCAATTTAAACTAGTAAACATACATTTCATTTAAGCATTTCACCTCAATATTAATAATTTAATATAATAATGTTTTAATTGAAAAATATAGTACTGTCAAAATTTTTGTTTGTAATATAATTTCCTGAACCAACTCAAAATAACAATTCTTTGAACAAAATCTCTGTTCCGAAGAAAAATAATATTTTTGCTGAAATTCCTTGTTCCTGATCTGAAAGATCATTTTCTCTCGAAGTTAATTTTTTAAATATAAAGTTAAAATTCCTATAAATTTTTTACAAGAAGTAAAAATTTGTTTGATTTTCAATATTAAAGTTTTTTCCTTCCTAGAATTTATGAAATGATTTGTTTGATATTACTTGTTTGAACGTGACAAGTGGGAAAGTTAAATAAAAGAACGCGTTCAACATTTTCAGCTTTATTGAAGTAATAATAAGGCAATATTGTGAATCACGTAAATAGGCTACGTCACTTTCGCTAACATCACGCAGTTAATAATTTCTCCTTCAAATTGGAAAAACAAGAATTATTTACACACCTAATTTCTCATTATCTTACTTCATTCTTGTTAAAAATAGCTCTAATTTTATGTATGCAAATTTACAACATCACGAAATTCATCCCTTGGAAATTCTAGGATTTCAAGTTTCGCTACGAAACTTTATGTTTTTGATCATTCCTTCCAAAAATGTTATTTCATTTCATAAAAGAAGTTTGTTTTCAAACTAGTATATTTTATATATTTTTTGACTTATAATTCAACTATAGTTGAATTATAATCCAAAAAGAAAGACATTTTCAATGAACAAGATTAATTTTGTAACCCAAAACATGAATTTTCATCAAAACACATCTATAGTCTACTAAATAGTTCAATTTTCAACTTATAAATTATGAATTTCCAACCAAAAACGGAATGGTTGCATTTTCAGATGAAAAAATTAATTTTCAATCAAAAAAAGGAAACAAATTTTCGACAAAAGAGTTAAATCTTCAACAAAAAATAGATTTTTGCATTGAGAAGATTGATGTTCTACCAAAAAATATTAATTTTCAAGAAAATGCATCAATTTATAATAAAGTTGTTGAATTTCGAAGGGAAAAAAGAAAATTATCTACAAAATAGTAGAATTTTCAACCGAAAAAATTGAATTTTTAACCCTAAAAGTTGAATTTTCAACAAGAAAAGTTCATTTCCAACCAGGAAAGATGAATTTTCTACCGTGAGAGAAAATTTTTCTACAAAAAGACGAATTTTTAACCAGTTCAATTAAACAAAAAAACGAGTTTTTACCATATAGTTTAATTTTCAACTAAAAATAGGAATTCCCAACAAAAACTTTAAATTTTCATTCTAAAAGGTATATTTTTATTATTAGTATTAAGAATATACACCAATTCTCAACAAAAAATTGATCTGTCTACAGAATAGTTAAATTTTCCTCTCAATAGTTAAATTTTGAACCCAAAAATCTCAACTTCAAACTTAAATGATGAATCTTAAATCGAAAAAAAATTAATGTATGCCACATTAGTTCAAATTTCAACCAGTTAGTTTAATTATCAACCGATAAAGATGAAATCTGATCAAAAAATGTAATAGTTAATACTTCTACCAAAATAGTTTAGTTTGAAATTAAAAACAGTTGAATTCAACCAGAAAAGTAGAATTTTCATTAAAACAGTTGCATTTTCAACTATAAAAGATGATTTTTAAACCAAGAAGAATGATTTTCCAAAAATGGAATAGTTCATTTTTTACCAAACTGATGAATTTTCAACAAACAGAAATTGTTATCAAAGTTGTTAACTGAAGCAGTCACTGAATTTTCGACCAAAAAAGATGAATTTTGTACCAAAAGACGAATTTTAAACCAGTTGAATTGACTGAAAACAAAAACGAATATTAAACAAAATGGTTGAGAAGTCAACCGGAAAGATAAATTTTTGACAATGAAGATTAATCTTGTAACCCAAAAGCCAGATTTTCATGAAAAAAACATTAATTTTTTACCGAATAGTTGAATTTTCGACTTGTAAAGTATAAATTCCCAAACTAAAATTGAAATTAAAAAATTTTGAGATGAAAAATTCTTTTTTAACAAAAATGAACTTATTTTTAACAAAAAAGTTAACTTTTTAACCCAGGAGGTGAATGAAAAAAAAATTTCAATAAAGTAGTCCAACCAAGTGGTTGAATTTTCAATCAATATTATATTATTCCTGACTAAATAGTTACATTTTCAACCAAAAATATAGATTTTCCACAGATATGATCAATGTTTCACCGAAAAAGAGTAATTTTCAAGAAAGTACATCAATTTTCAACAAAATGCATACATTATCAACAAAGTACATCAATTTTCAAGAAAGTTGTTGAATTTAGAAGAAAAAATCCGGATTATCTGCAAAACAGTAGAATATTCAACCCGAAAAGTAGAGTTCTTAACTTCAATAGTTGAATTTTCGAAAAAAAAAAAATTATTTTCAATCGTGAAAGATATTTTTTGTACCAAAAAATACCAATATTCTACAAAAAGACAATTTTTTAACCGGTTGAGTTAAATGAAAAAAATGAGTTTTCGACTAAATATTTTAATTTTGGACCATAAAAATAGAATTTTCAACAAAACAGTGGATTCCTGAACCAAAAGAGAATAAATATTGACAGAATAGTTGCATTTTTAATTAAACAATATGATTGTTTAACGAAGAAAATTAATTTTCCAAAAATTGAATAATTGAATTGTTAGCCAGCAGAGGAATTTTTAACAAAGAAGTTAAACTTCTGACCAAGTACCTAAATTTTTGACAAAAAAAGATGTCTCATTGACAAAATAGTTGCATTTTCAACAAAAATAAGCTCATTTTGAACCAAATAGTAGAACGTTTAACCAAACGAGATGTATTCCGAACGAAAAATATAATAGTAGACTTTTTGACTAAAAATAGTTGGATTTTCTTAATAAGTTTCATTCATATATATATATATATATCATATCATATCATATCAATAATAGGATTCAGGTCACTTTTGAGAAAAAAAAACGAGAAAAAGTGAAAAAAGAGTAGTTTTTTGAAAACAGGAGGGTAGAACGGAATTATTAAAAAACGGGAAAAGAGGAGAATAGGGAAATAAGTGTGACATCTGAAATATGAAAGTGTTTTTAAATTTATTAGGTTATTATTGAACGGTACCATTACAGGGCAATCTTTCGCAAACCTTGTTCAAATTTATCATCAGGAAACGTACTAAATGTTATCTTTAAACAAGTGGTGTTTGAGTACAACATAGCATAAATTTGCCCTCCCTCTAGTATAGACAAGTTAAACCTTTGAAATACAAATATCACAGAAAAAATAGGTTTCCCACCCCAATCTACCTTAGAAAAGTTTCATATAATTTGTCATGATAAAGGGGATAACGACAAGTATATAAGCATTAGAAAAATCTTGTACACAATATTCATTCTGTTTACTCTTCAGGAACGACTGGTATTCAGAAGAATGAAGATCCTAATTGTAACTCTGTGCATCGCAATGGCCATTTTTCCTGATTTTGTGGGTAAGTTTACAATAATGTAACATTATATGTCCACCATATAAAAAAATTACGAATTGATACTCTGAAATAGGTTATTTTAATGGAAATCAAATTTTGATTGATTAACATTTTTATTTGATTAAATTAAGATATATTAGTCTCTTATATAAATAAAATTTTTTGTGTTTATACGTTAAATAGATTATTTTTAACGTGAATTGTTTTATTTAAAAAAAAAAATGCGGCCATATTGTAAAACTTGTGAATACGTTACGTTGGTGGAGGTGACGTGGCCTATCTACATATTTCGTCATACGGTCTTCTTATTGTTTAAATAACATTGAAAATGTTACACAACCACTTTGATTTATTGAACGTGTTCTGTTTTTCACATTTTCCATTTTAAAACTAATTACCTAAAGATTATGTATACACAGTAGTGAAGTCGCGGCCGGGCGGGCCTGGCGCCGCCAGGGTACTTTTTTGGAAGGCCTGGTGGCGCCAAGTCACTTTCTTGTCACACAGAACATTTTTCCATTTATAGGCCATCCTTCACTACAGATTCACTTGAAATTCACTTCAATTCTACATCCAATTCCTACGATTTAAAGCCGAAATATATTGCATTTTCAATAAAATAGTCGAATTTTCAACTATAAAACATTTGCTACCCCAAAAGATGAATTTTCAACACAGAAAGACCGATTTTAAACAACAACAAATTAATTGATAACCGAACAGTTCCATTAAAATCAGATGGATGAACTTTTTAGTGACAGAGACGAGTTTCCCAAAAAATCGTTGAAGAGTTAAACACATAGTAAAATTTTCAAGCTAAAAAGACGACAGTTGAATTTTTAATAAAAATGTTCTTTCTCACTTTTCTATCACAAAAAATGAAATTTTAATTCGAAAGGAGGAATTTTTTACAACAGCTGAATTTTCGATCAAAAATGATGACGAACTAGCTGAATTATAAACCAAAAAGTTGAATTTTCAACAAACAAGAATAACTCTTTCCAAAATGACGACTTTTTAACAATATATATATATATATATGAATTTGCTACGAAATAGTTGTATTTTCAAACAAAAAGTTGAATTTTCTACAAAAAAATTAGTTTCTACTCAAAAAGACGATTTTCCAAAAAAATACATGAATTTTCTACCAATTAGTTGAATTTTCAACTTATACAGTTCTTAGACACTCATCCATGAATATGATAAATAGCCACGAGGACATAACGCATCCTTGTTTCACGTTTCAAATTCTTTAAAATTCCATTAAATCATTGAAAATCAATATTGAGAAAAAGAAAGATTCCGTCGAATCCTTTTAAATTCCTTTGGAATGCTTTAAAGTATTTAAAAATCTTGAATTGTCATCATATGACCAAAGTCAGTTAGAAAAGCCTTGAAATTTTATAAAATTTTCCATAATATTAAAAGTCCTTTAAAATATCTTGAACCACAAAAATTAATAGTAATTAAATAGATTGATCACCTTAAAAAGTTGAATGAATTATTTCGCTCTGGACACGCCTGTTGTCTACGAGGATGTCTACTAAAATCTCCTCAGTTTTGAAATTACACTTTTATTTTCACGGTTTGAAATAATTTTTATGACAATGACTTAGACGTCTTTCCCTGTTTCCCTTCTATTCTATCTTATTTATTTATTTAGATAATTATTAATAAAGATTGAAACATTCGGTCGGACTATTATCAAGACTCTGAGATCTTGAAAAAAAGCTGCTGGGTTTTCGGAAATACCTATAATAAGTAATTTAAAGTTCTTTGGAATGCTGTGTAATTTGTGAAATTTCTGTGAATACTATAAAAAAACACGAATTTCTAACTTATCCAATATACAGGATAAAGTTTCAACCAAATATGGAATAGTTAAATTTTAAAATAATAAAAATAATGTCTAACAGAACAAAAAGGAATTTGCAATGAAGTTGTTAAATATTTAACCAAAAATATGACTTTTCGACCAAGAAGGTCAATGTTCTACCAAAAAAGACGATTTCTTAACAAAATACATGAATTCCGTACAAAAAAGTAGAATTTCCATATGAAAAATATTATTTTCCAACCAAAAAGTTTAATTTTCAACCAAATAGTTTAATTTTCTACCAAAATGTCCAATTTTTAAGTCAAAAAGACTCATTTTCCACAAAAGAGTGGAATTTTTAACATAAAAGTTCATTTAACAGCAAATATTTGAATTTCCGAATATAATTATGAATCCCTAATGAAAAATAAAAAAAATTTCACAAAGTAGTTTAACTTTAAGTCAGATAACCGACTTTTCAACAAAAAAAGATGAATCCTTAACGAAGCATGTAACAGTTGATATTTCAAATAATTAAATTTTTAATCAAAAAGGATAAATTTTCAACCAAGAAGATTGAATTTCTACCAAGAAATACGAAAAAGTTGGCAACAAAAAAGATGAACTTTCAAATAAGAAAGTCATATTTCGAACAAACTAGTTAAATTTTTAGATAAAAAAGATAAAGTTTTATCCTAAAATGGAATAGTTTAATTTTTAGTTCAAAAAATGTATTCTTAACAAAATATGAAGAAAAAAGACTTTTTAACAATATAGTTGCAATTTCAACAAAACAATTCAATTCTCAACCAAATAGTAATACAAATTGTTAACCAAAAGCGATAAATTCCGAACCAAAAATATAATTGTGACCTTTTCAATGAAATAATTAACTTTTACCTAAAAATTTCCACTTATAAGCCCTCCCCCCCCCCCCCCCGACGCTTCTACACCACTGTATGTATATAAAAGGAATTTATCAAAATGTGAAACTTCGCAAATAGAAAAGTTTGATAAAAGAACGCAATTGTGTAACAGAATTCACATTATTGAAACAATAAGACGGTTATATTGTGAAACTTGTATGAATATTCCAGGTTATCTCTACTAACATGACTTACTTACAATGTATGGCTTCAAAATGAAAAATCAAGAATTATTTACACACCTAATCTATTTAACGTACCTACATCGCAAACTTTATTGAAACAATATGAAAGTCATATTTTGAAACGTGTAAATAAAATTTCCTATTTCGAGATTCCGCAAGCCACATGAAGTTCAATCAAAAATTTCTTCTTGAATATCACCCCAAAAAATTTGTTTTATAGGGTCTCAAATAAGCACCATAATCACAAATTAGGCATTAATAAAATTGATCTATCAGAAACATAATTGGTAAAACCATTTATTACTATTTATAAAATATTCTCTTCCAACAATGCTAGAAAGCTGAAATTTTTTCTAAAAACTTTCAATTTTTCGCAGTTTTTAATTAGAGTGAATAAGGTTAATAATTCAGGTTAACAAAAATAATCATTTAAACAAGTTAATAAAATCCAATAATATCTTCTCTTGAAATAATGCTCAACTGACACGATTTTTTTAAAATGTTCTATTTATTGTCAAATTTTCAATTAGAGCGAGGTAGTAATTAATTCAACTTAAAAAATTTGATTTTTGAAATTATAACCACCTTCTTCTATATTAATGCTAGAAAAAAGCAGCTCCTTCTGAAACTTTTAACTTTTTTTCCAATTTCACTTAGAGTTCAGTAATAGTTAATGTAATTCAACAAACATGATAGTTTAAACAAATTTTTTAGTATTTATAACCATCTTTTTCTTTAGCAATGCTTGTTAGTTGCGGTTTTTTTGAAATTTTAACTTTTTGCCCACTTTTTACTTAGTTAGATAATGGTATAGATAACAATAATTTTTTAATAAATAAATAGATAATAATTTTAGCATTGCTAAAAATTTTCAAAAGACCACAACTTTCTAGCAATTGAAGTTAGATTTTCTATATTTCGTCCCGAACTGACTCACTGGACTCGTCAATAAGGTATATTTTTCAACAAAAATTTCCGTTTTGTGTTTTTTGAAAAATTAAATAAAGATTTATATCAATTATATTTAGTTTCAACCCTTATCCGTGGTTGAAATGCACTACATTATTAACTGCGAAATTTATCACAAACTTATGAACAACATTTTTTAAAAATATACATTACAATGAATTTAGATCAATTAAAATGTATAAGGTACGCCTGATTCACATAACCTTATTGACGAGTCCAGTGAGTCAGTCCGGGGCGAAACATAGAAAAACCAAATTCAATTTACTTAAAAATAGATATTTAAAGAAAATTAATTGTAGAACACAAAACAAACAAACATTATCGACCCTGATGCCAATAAAGAAAATCTTCTCTACACTTATAATACTTGAGTCAATTAAAAACGATATCTTTCAAAAAAACAGCAAATATGTCCTCTAATCAATTGTCTCATTGCTTTTCACAACATGTATTTGGTTAATTAAAATCAATGGAGCTGTCTTCAAGAAAACCACTTCTTTATTTCCATTTCCCCTTTAATAATTTAAACAAAATTCGATTCCAAAATTAGTATTTCGGGAAATTTTATTTTACATAGGCACCAACGCGTATGGCATCAATAATTGGCGTCTGATACTGTCACAGCTTTTGAATTATTATTTTTATTGTCAAAAAATCGTGTAAGGTAATAAGCGAAAAGCGATTAGCAAGGTGAGAGGGAAACGAAAATTAAAAAAGTAGTTTATTTTGAACACTCTTTGAGGAAAGTTAAAAAAAATCTGCCCAAAAAAATAGGTAAACGCTTTTTTTTTTAATCTTGAACATATTTTTTAACCATGACACACCACTCTGAATAATGTAGGAATAAATTAGGTTGAAGTACACTACTTGAAGATATTTTTGTTCTCATATTTAAACTTTTACATATTGCAATGAAATAATGCGCTAATGATGCAGAAAACTACTTTCAAAAAGATTATGTTTATGAATTTGATGATTACGTTAAAAGGCTTCTGGGAACATTTTTTTGTAAAATTCAAGGGCCGTTTTTTCAATAAAAAACGAATTATTTACACCAAATTTTTGTTTTGAGTCACAATGTTATATATGAACTACGTAGTTGAGGACGTCATCAGTTTCCAATACGGCTCAATAGAATTAATTTGGATTCACTATCAAGTCGTTATGAATCATATTTGAAAGTATTAAAACATCATTTTTTATTTATTCTTACAGAATTGGGTCAAATATGGTCCAGAGAACCAAAAGCGCCAGAATTTCTTTACTACTGTGCGGCAGGCGAACCAGGAGCACCACCTGTACCACTCCCAGTCGGTACAAAACTATTCCACGACGTTAATTGGAACATTGGAAGATATGAAAACGGTGCAATTTACCCAATATGTAATGCTCAAAGACAAATTGTCCTCCAAGCAAGGAACGAACTTGAGTTTATGATAGTAGTAGGCGAGAGTGGAATAGCGCAGCTTGGCATCCCGGACCTTGAATATCACGTACTGCAAAAGTGCAAACTGGGTATGCTGTCATATTTGAGATGGCTACCTTAAATACTTAAATTTCATATTTTTACATGCAATTATTTGTGTATGAACTTACTGATTTTAACACATTGATAATAAAACCAGTAATGAACCTAAACAGTTGAATAACATCTTTTCTCTCACGAAGCGCCTTTTTCACAAAGCGCCTTCTCTCGCCAAGTGCCTCTCCCTTCCATTACCCCAAAATTCGGCAAACACCTTAATCGTAGCATTATATGCGCGTGCGCGAGACTATATTCAAATAATCCGCCAAAGCGTCTCAGATATATTTCCCGCCAAGTTATAGAGATGTCAAGTCAGGCCATAGGCTTGACTAAGCGGGCACTTAGCGAGGGTCTCGGGGTCAGCACCGAGCGCTTCGAAAAATTCTACTATTCTACTGTATCATAATTGTGAAGACGCTTTTCACATTCTCATCTTAATGAGAAGGTATTATTTTTATGTAAAGTTTGACTTCGTCGGTTTTCATCAAATCACCACGTCATGAGTTAGCCTGAGTAAAAAAAACGATTTTTACAAAGGTTTCTGTCTGAAGTCTGTAAGCACGATAACGTTCGAAGGACTCATCAGATTGGATTGAGCTCAAAAATTCTTTATAAAAAACTATAGGAAATGAAAAAAATGGTTAAAAAGAAAAATTATTCATCCCAGAAAGATCTAAAAATGTTGAGACCATTTTTAATAAGAGGCATCGTTTTTGTTTCAATCCTGGAAAATGTCATTGAAAATTAGAAAGTCAATTTTTCAGAACAACTATACACCAGATATGGAAGAGATCTAAAAATTTACCTTAGACCATTTTTTGGTAAGACGTATAGTTTATGTTTCAATCGTGAAAACGCTCTTTAAAAAAATAAAATATTCAATTCTTTCCGCAAACTATGCCAGATACGAAAAAAATTTAATTCTACAAATTTTATTTATATCAATCTATTATTTTATTAATTCAATCTACAAATTTGATTGAAATCATTTTTCAGAAGACCTATATATTGGCTTTAATCGTGATCGTTTACAAAATTTTTTAATTTTTTCAGCTAAAGTATGAGAGATTGGAAAAAAAGTTTTAAAAGCAAACTGTTGCTTTTAGCGAAACCTACAAAATCACCCTGGCCTATTTTCTGATAGGACAAGGATAAAAGTACCGGAAATGTCTCACTGAATTTTTGTTGTTGAAAATTTCAGATGTCCGAATACGTTTTTGAAATTTATTTTTCTGGTTCAAGAATGATGTTTTTGGTCTAAAATTGAACAACTTTTTTTAGGAATTCGGTTCATTTTTGGTTTTAAAATTAATTTTTGTATCTAAAAATTGAAATACTTGGCTGAAAATTCATGTTTTTTGTTGACAATGCATTTTTTTCTTTAGAAAATTAATCTTCTTCTTTAAAAAATCAACTTTTCGGTTGAAAATTTCACTTCTTGGATGAATGTAAAACCCTTCTTTTTTTTTTTTTTTTTGAAAATTCACTCATTTGTGAAGGTTTATGATTTTGGTTGAAAATTGAGGTTGAAAATCAAAGTATTTGGTTGAATTTAATTAACTATTTCCTTAAAAATTAAACTATTCAATGGAAAGTTCAATTACTCTGTTGGAAATACGCATTTTCCAAATTAAAAGATCAATTTTTTAGACGATAATTTAGCTTTTCCATTTTTGGCTGACAATTCATCTCTTGTGAGTTGTCATGTATTTTGTTAAAAATTCGTCTATTCGGGTAGAAAATTAATCTTGTTTATTGAAAATTCATCATTTCGATTGAAGATTCAACAATTTTGTTAAAAATTTTAATTTTTTACTTGAATTGAACTGGCTGATAATTCGTTTATCTATGGAAAGTTAGTTTTGTCAATAAAAAATTTAAGGATTCCATTCGTTGGATGCAATTTTTTTCAGTTAAAAATTTAACTATCGCGTTGAAAATTCATTTTTCTTGATTAAAAATTAACTTTCATGTTAGAAATTCTTCTCTTCTGGTTTGAAAGGCAACTTTTCTATAAAACATTCGTCTTTCAAGCTTGAAAATTTAACTATTTTCTTGTCTATTTGGGTAGAAAATTAACCTTGTTGAAGATTGAACTACTTTGTTAAAAGTTCGTCTTATACCTTTTTTCAGTTAAAATGATTTTTTTTAACTCCAATTTCAATTGTTCAATTTTTGGTTATGTTCTTAGTTGGAAATTCATCCTTGTAGGTTGAAAATTCAGCTATCTACTCAAAAATTTAACTGTCTAGTGGAAAATTAGTTTTTCTTCGGTAAAAAATTAATTTTATTATCTGAAAATGTAGCTATTCCATTTTTGGTTAAAGAATTTTCTATGTAATTTGAAAATGTAGGTATTTTGTTGAAAATTCGACTATTTGGGTTAAAAAATTATACTTTTTTTGTTGAAAATTTATCATTTCGGTTGAGGATTTGTCCATTTTAAGGATTTACGCTTTAGGATTTCATTTTTGGTTGAAATTTTTTTTTTAGTTGAAAATTCAACTATTTGGTTGAAAATTCATCTTTTGGTAGAAAATTAATTTTCTTAGTTGAAACTTCCTTTGTACCTTAAACACTCAGCTATTTGGTACAAAATTCAACTATTTTGTTGAAAATTCTTTTTTTTGGATTTGAAATTTATTTTCATTCATTCATTGTTACATACTATTTTATTTTCTAAACATTTCTTCAACGTTGTAACTGAAGTGAAGAAATAAAAATCTTGTTTGTATTCTCAATGTTGTAACTTAAATTGTTTTATGAGTTAATATGGACATTCTAACGAACATTAGGATGAACATTTTTAAAGGGAAGTTGAAATACTTTTCCCAAGAAAAGCATTTTACTGGAAGATTTTCCGACGAAAAAAAAATGTGTTTTAAAATTCCCTCAATTCTTGAACATTTTTGTTAACTTTGACATTCCTTGAAAATTTCCTGATGGTCAGCAGAGCGAATCTGGCAAGAGACGGTGTTTAAAGAGGCATCTTGATGATTCTAACTGGCCTACGCTTAGCCTCAACAATTCCACTTATTCAGTTATTTTTCCGTTTTACAACTAGTAGTGTGGTCGAGGCCTGGCGGGCCTGACGCCGCCAGGGCATTTTTTTGGAAGGCCTGGCGGCACCAAGCCACTTTCTTGTCAAGCGGATAATTTTTCCAGTTACGGGCCATCCATTTTACCTCCCCCACCATTTATTTTAAATAAAATTAACATAGATAATATATTGAATTCAATGCGAAACCATTTAAATTCCTGAGCCAAAAAGGTTCTGCTATCCAAAGATATGAATTTTCAACACAAAACGACGAATTTTCAAATGCAAAAAAAAATAATTTTCTAACAAATAGTTGCAATAAAAACCGAACGGATGAACTTTTCACTAAGAGACGAGTTTAAACAAAAAGTTACTTGGCAACCAAGAAAGACTGAACCAAGAACGATGACTTCACTACAAAAATATGAATTTTTGACAACATAGTTGAATTTTCGACTTAAAATGATGATTTTAGAAAATAGTGGAATATTCACAAATGGTTGAATTTTCAGCAAACAAAGATGCATTTTCATTCGAATGGTGAAATTAAAAAAAAAAATTAAAATTCTATCAAATGTTGGAATTTTCAATGCAAAAACACACATTTTCTAGAGGACAGTTGAATTTTTTTGAAGAAAGTTAATTTTCAACTAAGAAAGATGACTTTTCTACCATGAAAGATGAACTTTCTTCTACAAAAAAGTGAAGTTTTTAAGCTAAAAAGTTGAGTGTTTCAGAAAACAGTGGACTTTTCAATCGGAAAAGATGAATTTCTATAACAAACAAGATAATTTTTGATTAGTTTAAGACGACATTTTAACAAATGATATGTATGAATTTTTATCAAATAATTGATATTTTATCTGATATGCAATATACAGAATAAAGTTTCAGCAAAAAATGGAAGTTAGATTTTCAGATAAGAAGTATGTTAAAAAAATAACTTGAAACAAAAAAAAATTTCGTTAGCAAAAGATTGTTACATTTTCAAAGAAGAAGATGAATTTTCGATCTAGAAGATTGATGTTATATAAAGAAATACAAATTTCAAACTTATCCAGTGTACGGGATAAAGTTTCACCCGAGTGGATTAATTAAATTTTCAGATAATAAAAATGATTTTCAGCAAAAGAATGAATTTTCAATCAAGTTGTTCAATTTTTAACCAAAAAGATGAATTTTCTACCGAAAAGATCAATGTCCTACCAAATAACAGACGAATTTCTAACAAAATTATTTAATTTCAAAGCCAAAAAGGCGAATAATCTACGAAAAAGGTGAGTTTGCAACCCAAAAATATGATTTTCAACAAAAAAGTTTAATTTTGAACCAAATAATTTAGTTTTTCATGACACATGCATGATTTTAGCCCTTTTCGTTGCCTATGAAGCAGGGCTAAAACACTACTTTTCACTCCCTAGGGACTGAAAAGTGACGTCAGAGGTGAATAATGAAAATTAAACATATGAACTCGCATTTTACAATTATCAGCCCACTCACCGTAAAAACTGTAAGAAAATTTGGGTTGCAGATAATAGAATTTTGCCGTTATTAATGGAAAGTGACCATATATAACTGATCAAATTGCAGTAAAATACCGTAAAATTTCAGAAATTTCCGAAAATTAATGGAAATTTTCAAAAATTAATTTTGGGTAATTTATGGTAAGTTACCATATAAGTAAATTACCATTATGGACTGAAAATTTTCATAAATTTCTGGACATTCATGGATGCTTTTGAAAATAAGTTTTGGGTAATTTATGGTTAGTTACCATATTTACCGGTAAAATTATGATAAATGGCCTAAGCTTTCCAGAAATTTCCGCAAATTTATAGACATGTTTAAATTGAATTTTGGGCAATCATCTGAAATTACCGTAATATACCGAAAATTTCCGGCAA
The DNA here is from genome assembly GCA_932178445.1 of Andricus quercusramuli. Classification (NCBI taxonomy): domain Eukaryota; kingdom Metazoa; phylum Arthropoda; class Insecta; order Hymenoptera; family Cynipidae; genus Andricus; species Andricus quercusramuli. The sequence continues at coordinate 262,702 of CAKNXH010001199.1, forward strand.
TTTTTTTGTTGAATTTTTTATAATTTGGAATAAGTTAACATAAATATCATGCTTGTTCACTCAAAATTCAATGTGGACTGGAATCATGAATGTATTTCAAAAATGACTGGAATCATCCATTTGTTATAAAAAATATCGTATGCGCCAGGGGGAAGAGGCACTTTGGCTTTCCCTAGGTGCGTATTATACTATTTTATCAAATTGTTGAATTTCCAATCCAAAAAGATGAATTTTCTACAAAACAGAATCATAAAACTTCATTCCAACCGAAAAAGAAGAATTCTCAAAAAACATGCAGCAGTTGATATTATCTTTCAACCAAACAATTCTACCAAAGAGGACGAAACTTCAAAAAAATAAATGAGAAAAGACAAAATATGTAGTTGACTTTTTAACTAGAAAAAAAAAATTGTTAACCAAATTGAAATTGTTCAATTTTCCGTTTGGAAAATCTATTTTCAATCAAATATGAAATGAATTTCTATCAAAATAGTTAACTTCTCAACCAAACAGATGAATCTCGAACTAAAAAAAAATTAACAAAGTAGTAGAATTTTTGATAAAAAATATGTCTTTTTAACGAACAATATAGCTGCATTCGCAAAAAAATAAATAAATTTTCAATCAGATCATAAAAAGATTTTTGAATTCGAATGAAATTATTGTATAATAGTTACCATATTGAATTTAATACGGAACGCTTAAGATTTCAAGTCCAAATATATCACATTTTCTACAAAATAATTAAATTTTCAACAACACAGTTGAGTTTTCAACAAAATAATTAAACTTTTGATGAAATAATTGAATTTTCAATCCAAATAGTTGAATATAAAACTAAAAACGATTAATTAAAAATAAATGAAATAGTTATATTAGTAACTCAAACAAATGATAAAAAAAAAAGAATTTTCAACAAAGTAGTTGAATTTTGAGCCAAAAAGACGATTTTTCTACAAAAAAGATGAATTTTCAAACCAAATGGTTGAATATAAAACTAAAAACGATAAATTTTCAACAAAAATTGAAATAGCTAAATTTGAAACTCAAAAACTTGATTTTCAACGACGACAAAACGAATTTTCAAAAAAATAGTTAAACTTCAACTAGTAAAATGATTTTTTTATCAAAGTAGTTCAACTTAAATATATAGAGATTTAAGTTGAACTCTTTACCAAAAAAGAATAATTTACAGTAATTTATCAACATAATATGTATGTTTAACAAAGATATTCAACTTTCAACCAATTATTAGTTGAATTTTCAACCCAAAAAGATTATTCCACAATAGAAGTAAAAAATAGCTGAACTTAAACAAACAAATTAATTTTCCAACGAACAATGTCATAATTGATAATTCAACCAAAAAATAGTTTTATTTTATATGAAAACAGTTGAATTCAGCGAAAAAAGACGAATTTTTAACCAAACAATTGAATTTGTAATTCAGAATGATGAAAATTCCACAAAACAGTTTAGCTTCCAACCAAGACCGATTTTTCAATAAAATAGTTAAATATTCAACCAATGGAATGAATGTAAAACAAAGTAGTTGAAATCTGAATTTTCAATTCAAAAGGAATTTTCTATCAAAATCTGAGTTTTCAATTCAAGAGGACGAATTTTCTATCCAGAAAGACAAAATTACAACAAAATGCATCGATTTTCAACCAAATTGTTGAACCGTCAACTAAAAACGATCAATTTTGAACCAAAAATGGAATAGTGAAACTTGCAGCTGAAAAGATTGATTTTTAATCCAAAAAACGAAGATTCAATAAAATATTAGTATTTTTAATCAGAGATAGGTGGATTTTTAACCACTAAAATGGATTTTCAACAAACTAATTCTACTTTCAACAAAGTAGTTGAATTTTCAATCCAGAAGATTAATTTTTCACCAGAAAATACCTAAATTTCCCTAAATTGGATCTAGATAGCGTTGCATTATTTGAACCGGTCTGACTCGGGTCTGGGCCATGGAGTATCCCGATCTGGCCCCGAAGATATTAAACCGACCAGGGCCAGATCAGTAATCGGGAAAATATATGGCGATTTCTGCACGGGGCTATCAATCTCTAGAATTTGTTTAACTGTCAATCATTTTAAAATATTTGATGAAAACGAAATCAAGGAAGCTTTAATTTTAATCTGTAATAAAAAAACTTATCCTTTTGTTGCTTTTGTCTTCAAATCCAATTAAAGTTGAAAACTCTTTTCTTTTTTTTTTATTCACATTGAAGAATATGTACAAAATTTTTTCAGAAATAACAGGCCTCAATAAAGGCCTAAATGGTCTTCAAACATGTTGGATCCTGAATCCCTCTTTTGTGAAATTATGTGACACAATTTGACTTTCATGAAAATATGTTTTTAAACAACGGTTTTTTTTAAAACATACTTCTTTTCAAGCCTGCTTGTGCAATTTTGTTGCACAATTGGAATTTTTTCAGTTTATGTCTTCTTCTTTAATGTACTTTCAAACAAAGTAAATGACTCGGTGATTGTTGTCTCGTCTTGCGGCCCACATTTTCCACGCATCCAACAAATACGTGAAAGAAATCTAAAATACGCCCACATAACGCCCATCGATTATCCATCGAAGTCTTGGATAGTCTCCAAAATCTCGTGAGACGTGCTAAAGGTGCTCCCTAAATAAGATTTCCACATAAGCGTTCACATTCTTTTAAGGTAGTCGTTATTTTCTCGATACGACAGGATATGCATTATTTACATTTATAGAGATAAGGTAGAACGTTTTATATTCTTCTGATTTAATATTTTCCAATAATCTCCCACAGAGATTTCATTTAATTTACAACATATTCAGAAGAGGAAACAAGTCCTAAAAATAAGGTCCATTGGAGATGGATTACTCTGGAGTATATAGGATTACCCTGGATTTTTCAATCAAAAAGGATCACTTTCAACAAAAATTCTGGAATTTTTTACGAAGCAGATGAAATTTAATGAAATAGTTAAAGTTTGAACTGAGGAGATTAATTTTCTACCGAAAAAGAAAAGTTTCAACGAAATACATGAATTTTTAACGAAGCAGTTAAATTACAACTAAAAAAGATGAATTTGAAACAAAATAATTAAATTTTAAGTTGAGAAATTAATTCTCCATCAAAAGAAAAGATGGTTCAACAAAGAAGTTGAATTTTCAAAGAGATGAATTTTCAACTTAAACGATGAATCTTCAATTAGAATAGTCGACTTTTCACTTGAAAAATAAACTTTGAAGCAAAAAACCACGACAGTTCAGCATACAAGTTAACTTTTCAACCAAAGAGATGAATCTTCAACCAAAAAATGGTTCTCTAACACATTTCAATCAAAACGAATTTTAATTTTGAATCAGAAATTATTACTTTTCGAAAAAACTCTTAAACTTTCAACAAAATATATAGAATTTCGACAAAATAATTGAATTTTCAACCAAGAAGAATAATCTTATACCAAAAAAACAAACAAATTTTCAACAAAATAAATGAAGTTGCAACGAAGTAGTTCAGTTTTTTACTGAAAAAGATCAATTTTAAACAAAATAGTTAAATTTCCGTTTAAAAAATTAATTTGCACCAAAAAAAAGTTTCAGCAAAATAGCAATATTCACAAACAAAGAGATGAATTTTCAACTTGAGCGATGAATCTTTAACTGAAATAGTTGAATGGCAGTTGAAAAATAAAATTTTTAAGCAAAAAGCCTCGATTTTTTCGACAGAATAGTTGAATTTTCAACAAAAGAGATGAATTTTCAACTAAAATGAAGAATCCTCAACAAAGAAATGGTTCTTTAACAAAATTTATTGATTATCTACAGAGTTAAATTTATAAACAAGATGATTAATTCTCTATGAAAAAAAAATTTCAACAAAATACATGAATTTCCAACGAAGTAGTCGATTTTTTAACTGAATGAGATCATTTTCAAAGAAAATAGTTACATTTTATGTTCATAAATTAATTTTTAAACAAAAAATGAAGCTTCAACCAAATATTTACATTCCAAACCAAAGGGTTTAATTTTTGAACAAAAACGATGAATCTTCAACCAAAAAATGGTTCCTTAACAAAATTGTTGAATTTCCTACAAAATATAGGTTCAGAAATTAATTTTCAAACTAAAAATGAAGTTTTAACAAAATACTCACATTTTAAACCAAAGGGTTTAATTTTTGAACAAAAATTATGAATCATCAACCAAAAAATGGTTGTTCAACAAAATTGTTGAATCTTCTACAGAGTAGGTTCAGAAATTATTTTCAAACTAAAAATAAAGTTTCAACAAAATAGTAACATTTTAAACCAAAGGGTTTAATTTTTCAACAAAAATTATGAATCTTTAACCAAAAAATGGTTCTTCAACAAAATGACTGAATTTCCTAAAAAGCAGATTATTTCACTGAATATAATTGAATTTTCAACCAAAAAGAACAATTTTCTACCAAAAAGTAGAATTTTGAACAAAATATATATGAATTCTCAATCGAAAAGTTGCATTTTCAGTCAAAAAATAAAAAAAATAAACAAGGAGTGAATTTTCTACCAAAATAGTTAAATTTTTGACAAAAAGAATTGTAATTGAACAGTTTAATTTTCATGAATAATGCATCTCCAACAAAAAAATAAATAAATTTTCAACAAAGTAGTTCAACATACAACCATGCATTTGAATAGTTTGAATGAAATGGAATGGAATAATTAAATTTTCAGTTAAAAAAATTAATTTTCAACTGAAGGAAAAACGAATTTTCAACCAAAAAATCAATTTTCAAGCAAAAAGAATAAATATCAACTGAAAACATATTTTCAACTAAAAATGTAATTGTATCATTTTCGGTTAGAAACAATTAATTTTTAACTAGAAAAAAAGAATTTTCAACAAAATTGTCGAATTTTTTAACATAGAAATTAATTTTCTATCAAAATAGTTCAATTTTCTACCATAGAAATTAATTTTTTTTATCAGAATAGTTAAATTTTTAATCCAAAAGGACGAATTTTGAACAAAAAAGTTGATTTTTCTAACCAAATAATGACAACAGAATTCTTTAATTTACTACACATTAGAATAATTTCTCACCAAACAGTTGAATTTTCTGGATTATAGGAGAATTTCTCTAAATTACGAGAGTATTTTCTACTTCGAATTTTCTAGATTACAACGGATTGCAAGTTTCAAATTATTTTGGAATTTTTTCAAAATTCCCAAATATCTTTTATGCTGACTCGAATTTTTTTTGAAATTTTGAAAAATCTTTTAAAATTGAAAAAATTGTCCTAAAATTGTGCTCTTGTCGTACGAGACGAATCGTGAGAATAAGGGAAATTAATTCACTTCAAGGGAGACCTCTGGGAAATGAAAGAGAAAAGAGACTGTCTGATTAGAGCATGAGAAAAAACTAGTAGAAAATTCTCTGGAGTACTTGAGATATGTCCCGAAAATGCAGATAAAGAGTTAAATTTCTTTACAGCAGCCGTCTCTTCTCATATTCTCTTAAGTGCATAGACATAGAACCATTCCAAGGACACAAAGGAATAGAATATCAAGAACCTTGCATATAATACGGAAGGAAAATAATATAGCGAAGAAAAAAAATTCGGAAAAAACTTCATATTCTGCGTAGATAATTCCAAACCTGTACTTTTCCTACCTCTAAGTAACCTTACGACTTTTTTCATTTAATTAAAATAGGAGGAACTTAATTTCAGCTATGGGAAGTAACTACACTCATAAAAAAAACTTTCTTGTACCAAAAAAAAAAACGGTTTAAAACATTTTTTTGTTGTATCAACTACAGAATGTGCTTATTATATGGACTACAAAATATATAATATATTTTTTTTTATATGTATATATATATATATATATATATATATAACAAAAAATATATAAATAAAACTTTGGACGCCTGATATTACTGTCAATATTGTGTTAAAAACTCTTAGAATTTTCAAATTAATCAAATTTATAGATTCTTCGTAGTTGATGTTGTAATTGGCTTTAGGATCCAGAAATAAAAAATGCTTGATTTTTTACAAGTCAAACAGACGTTTCGACCCAGGTGGGGGTCCTCATCAGTGCTTTATTCTAGAAAAATGATTTTACATAGTACAAAGTGAACATTTTTTCGCGAGGTATACTTGTAGGGGCTGTTATAGTATAATTTTTTTGGTATGGCGAAAATTTTTTAATTAATAATTGACGTAAAAATATCTTGGATTTTAACTATTATAAATTCGGCCTAGCGTCTAACTCAATTTTCTAAAAAATTTTTTGAGTAAATCATGTATCAAATTTTGTAATTGTTGAAAAAAATTTTTTTCCCCAATGAAGGTAACGCGACTCTCATTTCCTGAGGACTAAGCTCTTTGATACACATATTATTCTACTCTGCGCAAAGTGACATAATTAAAATATTGTACTACGGAGAGATGTAATATTCTTAACAAATAGTTTCAAAATCTACGTTTATCAAATTTCGATTCTCATCATTTAAAAATCAACATTTATCAACTTTCGATTCTCATTAATCTAGTCACCAGACTTTCTTGTCTAAGATGTAGATCCACAGATAATATTTTTAACTATTATTTATGCTTTTTCTATGAAAACAACTCGTTTGGGGGGGGGGGGGGGGTATTTTTATAAAAATTATAAAATTATTCAGCACAAACTAACCTTGTATAAGATGGCGTATTTTTTATTTCTGGATCCTAAAGCCAATTACAACATCAACTACGAAGAATCTATTAATCTAAAGGATCAATATAACCCCCCGAATCAATTAATAAAATTTATGTTTTATCACTCTACCATATTTAACCCTTGGTATACACACTATAGTTTTATAACGAGGTATACACACTGGGTTAGGTTCACCCGGCAAACTTTAACAGCTCATATCTTCGTTCCTAATTGAACAATTTTGCCTCTTTTTTTTGGTTTTTATAAAGAAAATCCTCAAGAATTGAACAGTTTTTTCTAAAAGGCTGCTGTTTGCATAAAAATCAAGATAAATAAGCTCAAATACTGATCAATGGGAAGCTCACGATTTTTACTTTAAAACTGTGTTTTCGGTTTTTCATATGTTCTGAAAAACAGATTTGTTTAGTGATTCGAAAGTAGGCCAATTTCCGGTTCCGCGCGGATAAGTCATGCTACCAGACCAATAAGAAATCCACAACGGGTGCGGTACTGCGCCCGTACTGGCTGAGACTGGCGCAGTACTGGCAGCCAGTGCAGGCGCAGTAGTGGCATATATCTGGGATGATAACAATGTTCTGCACTGGACCCCCAGTGCTTGCCCCGTACTGGTAGTCGGTACTGGCGTAGTACTGACAGCCAGTGCAGGCTTAGTACTGGCCGACAGTGCTGGCGCAGTACAGGCAGCCAGTGCTGGTGCAGTACTGGCATATGTCTGGGATGATAACAATGTTCTGCACTGGTCCCCCAGTGCTGGCCCCGTACTGGTACAGAAGTACTGGCGTAGTACTTGCAGCCAGTGCTGGAGCAGTACTGGCAGACAGTGAAGGCGCAGTACAGGCAGCCAGGGCTGGCGCAGTACTGGAATATGTCTGTTATGACAAATGCGTTCTGCACTAGATCCCCAGTGCTGGCCCTGTACTATTAATCGGTATTGGCACCTTCACTTGCATATGTCTGGGATGATAGCAATTTTCTGTACTGGACCACCTGTGCTGGTCCCCTACTTGTAGTCGTTATTGGCATTTAGTACTGGCGCAGTAATGCTAACGGGGCAGGCGTTATAATGACATTCAGTGCTAGCCCGTATTTGTATAAAGTACTGGCACGTTTCTGGCGTAACTTAAGAAATAAATAATTGTATTTCATGGAATTCACATGAATTCTCTGAAATTCAATCGAATTTAACACAAAGATAATTGAAGGTTAAAATTACCAAAATATTATATGATATTACATTGAAACCCTTTTTATTTTAAGTAGAACAGGGCGTGAACTACAACATATCTATAATCTATCTTCAATATATTATTCACTTTTCACTCTTACTCACTCTTACCACTCTTATTTTGTATTTTTTTTCGATGCACGAACTCTTTTCCCACCTTCCCTATCCCTTGCGCCCGAAAACCAGCGGCTAAGTTTTTCGGTTATTTCCTTTGGCAGCAAGTGTGGACAGTTGGTAGTTATGACTTCTGAAATTAAAAAAAAACAGCTGAATCCAAACAAAAAAAAAGAATTTTCTGCAAAAGGGCTTGATTTTCAACCAGGAATGATTTGGCAGAGATAACAAATTTCAACCAAATAGTAGAATTTTCAAACCAAAATTTCAGATTTTCTAGAAAACAGTTGAACTTTCAACCAGAAAGCTAATTTTCAACCAAATAGATCAATTTTAAACTAAAGTCGACTAATTTTCAACCAAAAATGAGATGAGTTAATTTTCAGTTGCAGAAATTGATTTTCAAGAAAAAAAATAATTTTAAAAAGAATAGTTGAATTTGGAATAAAAGAAATGGATCTTTAACTAGTAAGATTAAATTCTTACGAAGTAATTCAACTTTCAACCAAGTAGATGAATTTTCTACCAAAAATGACGAATTTACAACGATATGCATAAATTCTCGACCAATTTGTCAAATTCTCCACAAATAGCGATTCATTTTCAAATAATAATGGAATAGTTTAACTTTCAGCTCAAATAATCAATTTTCAACAAAATAGTTAAATTTTCAACCAAAGAGGTCTTCAACTAATAAAATGAATTTTCAACAAAGGAGTTCAACTTTCGATCAAGCAGTTTAATTTACAATTACGAAGATTAATTTTCTACCAAAAATAACGAATTTACGACAAAATGATTAAATTTTAAAGCTAATTGTTGAATTTTCATCTTGTAAAAGCCATCAGTCTTAAAGCAAAAAGAGAATATTTAAATTTTCATTTAACAAAAGTATTGTTTAACCAAAAAAACAAAGTTTTTAACAAAATAGGTGAATCTTTAACCAAATAGTAAAATTTTTAACCAAAAGAGTTTAATTCAGAACCAAAAATACAACAGTAGACTTTTCAAATAATAAGAATTAACTTTTGACAAAAAATAGTTGGGTTTTCTTATTGGGTTATAATAATTCAGTTCGCATTGAGCAAAAAAAGGGAAAAAGGGAAAGTTTATTGGACTAGTACTGACATCCCCTGACTTTTCCAGATTTTTCAAATTCCATGACTTCACCCGGTCACTCGCCATCCTGATATAAGCTTACATAGAAAATCGGTATCTATTAGACTGTTAAATTTAAATGACGAGCTTCTTTTACAATCCGAAAACCTTCCACTCATCTCCAGGTGCACAAGACGTTCTTTTCAGGATATTTGTAATAAATAATAAAAAAACAAAAAACAAATAAATGTATATTTTAAAGAACGCGTATTGAAAAAGCATCATGAGTTATTCCATATATCTGAAATAATTTATTTTTCAGCAGAACAAATATTTAAAAGTCCAAAATTTTTCGTACCAGCTTTAACTATAACTTTAAGCATGACACTACCCATCAACATCATTTCCATCTGAAGAACGGTTTATACGAGCAACACAAATATTGAAATATTGACTATTTAAACAACCACAATTAATTTAAGCGCATTTCTTAGAAAAAATTAGTTTGAGTAGAAAAAATTGAAGAAACAACACACAACGTCAAATAACAATTATTGGAAAAATAATTTTGACTAAAAGTAACTTTTTCTAAGTAATGTATTGCTGGTTTTTGATTCTACTTTTTCTGCTTATACAGGGTGTCCCCGACTCAAGTGTCCGGACGTATATGGCCGGATAAAAATAAAAGAAATAAATCTAAAATTCCTTTTCCAAAAATCAGTTGAAGTTTCAGTTTTTGAGTTATAAAATATTGAAGCTGGTCCAATCAGGAGCGCCGTATAAACAGTCGTGCGTGCGTGAGCAGGATGTGTGAGTGAGCCTTGGAATCCCGCTCACGGACACACGACTGTTTATATGGAGCTCCTGACTGGTCCAGCTTAAATATTTTATAATTAAAAAACTTCAACTGATTTTTGGAAAAGGAAATTTCTATTTCTTCTTCTTCATTTTTATACAGCTATGTAGGTCCGGATACTTGAGTCTGGGACACCCTGTACAAACCCTTCTTCAGTTCAAGGTAATTTCAATTAGTCAATTCATGAATGCTACAGAAATCTACTTTTAAAATGCTTACAAAAGCGTTGAAAAATGTTAATTATTTCAGACGTTATTTAGCATTTAACTATTCGACTATTTTTGTTTATTTTTGTCACAGATTCTTAAGAAATTGACAAAAGGACTTCGGCCGGGTTTCATATTATTTAGAGGTTAGGTACCTCTAAACTTATTAAGGAGAAAAAGTATTAAACTCAAAATTTACCAAATTAACAATATAAAATTAAAAAAATTGTAATGCTGAAACATTATGACAATATACTAAGTTGCGATAGTATAATTGAAAATTGTATATTTACAAACGTTCTCAATTTCATATAATTAAATTCTAAATATATTTCATGTTTTAAAATTCCAAATGAACGAAGCACTAGGAACTGTACTAAAATATTGCTGCATGCAGTTTTAGAACAAACTTTTACCTAATGCATATTTTTATTTGTACTTTTATTTCATTTTAGATTGAATTAAAAAACTGAAATTTTAAATAATTTGGAACTCTTCTTCAAATTCAAATTGAAAAAACAAGACAGCATGTGCAGTCTAATTACAAAAACTGCATTCAAATCATGATTTTCGCATTTCTTCAGTGGAGAAATTATAAATTTACATCGTTGATTAATTGCGATTAATAAAGAAAAGAGGGCGTGGGTCTAATATCTCTGAAAGTGTGAAATTGAGGTTTTTTTCCGTAGAAAATGTTTGGAGACGTGGTCGTCACCCTTGTAGCAGAACTGTAAAAGTTGAATATTCGCAAATCTACTAAAAATCTAAATCTCTTCGGAATCTAGTATTCAAATTGTTGCAAATCGCAAAATAAGTATTCAAACATAGTACGATTATATTGGCGAAAAAGATATGTATTGGGAATTGAGGCATAACCTCAATTTTTAAAACACACGTCTTTATTGCATCAGTCTATTGTAAACCAAAAATTGACTTACCGTGTATCACGATGATTATGTGGTTTTATCTGAACTCAGATGGACAACACCAAGTCAATAGACCCAGCAAATATAATCACTAATAATGAACACAAATGTCGGAAAAGGTCCTCACACGAAACAGCTTCCAAGTTTCAACAAGAAAGGGAAGAAAAGTGAAACCGAAAACGTTTGGCTACGTTGTGTCTTCTGCGCAGCCAAGAGATGCGCCGTGGGTCAGCTGCTTGCATGGCGAGCATTGCCCGTATTGCGCCAATATGCAGCCGACGCTTGGCTTAACTTGGGCAAATAAAGGTTGGCCATTGTTAGCGTTCTTTGCTGGGCCCGTAAAGTGCCAGTATTGAACCGAAGATTGGTGTAACTCCGTGAG
>CAKNXH010001199.1:277829-307933 GCA_932178445.1 Andricus quercusramuli
CCAAAAAAGTACCCTGGCGGCGTCAGGCCCGCCAGGCCTCGACTGCACTACTAGTTATAAAATGGAAAAAGAACTGAATAATTGGAATTGTTGAGGCTAAGCGTCGGCCAGCTAGAATCATCAAGATGCCTCTTTAAACACCGTCTCTTGCCAGATTCGCTCTGCTGACCATCAGGAAATTTTCAAGGAATGTCAAAGTCAACAAAAATGTTTAAGAATTAAGGGAATTTAAAACACATTTTTTTGTCTGAAAATCTTCCAGTGACATGCTTTTCTTGAGAAAAATATTTCAATTTCAACTTCCCTTCAAGAATGTGCATCCTATTTTTCAGAATGTCTATATAAAATGATAAAATAATTCAAGTTACAACATTGAGAATACAAGAAATATTTTTGTTTCTCAACTACAGTTACATCGTTGAAGAAATGTTTAGAAAACCAAATTATATGTAAAAATGAATGAGTGGAAATGAATTTTCAATCCAACAAACATCCTTAAAATGAAATCCTTAGAATAGTTAAATTCTCAACCGAGATGATAAATTTTCAACAAACAAGAATAATATTCCTTACCCAAATAGAGGAGTTTTGAACAAAATACATGGATTTCCGACTTACAAAAGAAATTTTTTTTTAACCAAAATGGAATAGTTACATTTTCAGTTAATAAAATTAATTTTCAACAAACAAAAAAAACTAATTTCCCGAATTTTCAACAAAATACCTAAATTTTCAACTCAAAAAATAAGAATTTTCAACCAAAAATGATAAAGTTACATTTTCGTATCAAAAATTGATCTTTTAATCAAAAAAATACGAATTTTCAACAGAATAGTTAAATTTTCAAATAAATAGTTTAATTTTTAACGAAATAATTAATAATTTGCTAAAAGTTCAACTGTTTTGTTAAAAAGTCGTCTTTTTGTTGAAAAATTAACTTTCTGGGAGGCAATACCCAAAATATAAATTTAAAAAAGTTAAATTTGGTTAAAAAATTCATTTCTTTCATAGCAAGACTTGAAATCTTAGAATTTCGAAGCTATAAATTTTGTGGTGTTGTAAATGCGCAAACATTAAATTAGAGGTATCTTTAAATGCGTGATGTTAGTGGAAGTGACATAGCCTATTTACATGTTTCACAATATTGCCTTATTATTACTTCCATAAAGCTGAAAGTGTCAAACGCGTTCTTTTATTTACCGTGAAAAAACTTTTTTTTCATTCGAAGGAATAATGTTCTTGGTTTGAAATAATGAGGTTGAATAATTTATTTCTTCAATTTTAGTCAGTACTTTATTTGAGTCCTACCAAAAACATAATACGCAATACAAAAAATTTTAATGACACAATAAAAATATTAATACTCAGATTAACACAACGTTGGAAGCCTGATATTACTGGTATTACAAATTTTTTTTATGTTTTGTCATTCTCACCATATTTAATGAATCAACTTTGACCGTTTTTGTTAAAAAGAATGTATTTAAAAAAATTCTACGTATGCAATTTTTTCTCAGATGAATGTGATCTAGAACGATTTTTGAAAAAAAAGCGAAAAAAAGTATTATTATTATTTATTATTCGTTTCAATCAATTTATTTATTTATTTCTCAACAATTTATATTATTATAGTATTCATATGTAAGATTAGAGTAATTTATTAATAATTTTTTTTATAGAAATGGTGAACGTTGGAAAAAAAATCCTAATTTTAAAAAAGTCCCTCAAATTAATATTTTGAATTCATTCAAATAAATTTAATAGCCATCATAATTTTGTGTGATCCAGAATTGGAACGCAGAGTAACCTTAGTTAATCCCCAGTAATTCTGTATATAGAGGTAATCCAAAGTAATCCACTTCCGCTGGACCGCATAAACTTTGAAAATTTTTTTCCGTGTATAATCTTCGTGGGTAAGCCATATCTCATAAAATTTTCCATATTAAAGAAAAAATTTGATATCCCCTTTCTGTAATAAAAAAAGCTATAAAATGGTACTCAAGCTACTTCAAGGAATTTCTTTAGGCCTAGACAATTTGGTACAGGTGGATCTATTGTGTGAGTCGTAATGTCGGTCATGATGAAAAATGAGAAAAAACCGGGTAGAGTCATAGAGGTCGTAGAAGGGAAAATAAAAACGACAGAGGAGAATCCCGAGATTCTGGTAATCTTGAGGCAAGACGATTAGATGTGGTTCTTATGTAGCTTTTACACGGTTAGGAACGTGGGCCCGTTATGACATTAGGAATTCCCGCCTGAGGTGATTCTTTCGACTCGAACCTCGACTATTCGACGAAATAAACGGCCTTGCTGCCCGAGGGCGTAAATTATTGTAAATCTTGAGCCTCACCTGTCCTAATGGGGTTATTTTCGTCCTAAATAAGCTACATGAGATTTGAGGTGATTTTTCTTTACGACTGCACAGAAGCATTTTAATGCTTGCCGGCGATCATTGACCATCGGAGGTATGAATGGAAATAAACGGTGAATAGCTGAAGAGAAATGTCCAAGGAGTCTTGAATAAGGTCGTCAATCAATCTTGCTTGAAGGTTTTCAAACTCAATTTCATTTTGAAACACTTTTTTATGAAAGATTTTAAAGAAGGTATTGTATTTTTTTTTAAGTCACTTTAGTGTTCTTCAGAATTCATTCGACTATTGTCTTCATGATTATGCATGAAGACTGAATGTAATGCATAGAAATTTTATGTATTTTGTTGAGAATTCATCTTTTTTGATTGAAAATATATTTTGTCAACTGCTTTAACTATTCCATCCTTCTTTGAAAACTATTTTTTTTTATAATTCAATTGTTTTGTAGAAAACTTGTCTTTTTGGTTGCAGAATTCGACTGTTCTGTATTGAATTGTAGGTAGAGTAACCGCCATCTGATCTTCGATCAAAGTCCAAGGCCATCGGCTTGGCTTCATGTATAAGGCGCGATTATTTGAAGTCGTGATTTTTGTTTTCCATAAGAAACTTCGTGAAAATGTTCGAAAATTTCCAAATTTTGATTACCGTTCCTTCTTCAATTATTGCTTTTAAAATTTTGGAAATATTTGTGTTATTGGATTTTCTAGAACAAATTTTGTTAATTTTTGATCTAACAACAAATTAAAAATTCTTTCAAATTTTTAGAAGTACCATTTTCGTTAGAGATTTTTAGGATTATCGAAGAAGGTTTTATATCTGTGCTGTATTCCTTGAAAAAATTTACAAGGTGAAGAGATGCAGTCTCGCGTGACCACGTGATATAAGAGAAACAAGGAAAGATCAGCTGAGGCCTCGGTGGCGTAATTGGTTGACGCTCCACTCATGGATAGTGGCGTTTCTGGTTCAAATCCGGGCTGATGCAGATTTTTTCTCTTTTTTTCATATATTGATCATCGACAATATTTAATGGTTAACATAAAAAATTAATTAGCACCTTAATCAACAAAAATATTATCATTTGACTTTATTTTAAAGTAAAATCTGATTCAAATCAAGGTTCAATTCTGAAATTCAAATAGTAAGGTATAAGATTATTAATTCAAACCGATTTCGCTAATATTTGTGATAATTTGCTGCTTTTCTGGAAAAAGAAATAGCATTTTTTTCAAATTGATCTATATTGATTAGTGCCACTTCTTGAGGAATGTCCAAGGAATAATTTCCAGTTTTCACACAATAACTTTCATTTCGACTCCTTGAATCCTCTTGTATTGTGCTCGAAAAATTCCCTCGACAAAAAATAAAACAGTTAAGTTTGCACTTTAAAAAACTATGTCCATCAAGAGTTATTTTTCAATCAGGAGAGATGCATTTTTTTGTAGATAATTCACATTTACTCTTCAAAATTCAACGACTTTGTTGAAAATTCATGTATTTTGTTGAAAATTCGTCTTTTTGGTAAAACATCAATCTTCTTGGTCGGAAATTCATCTTTTTGGTTAAGAATTCAACTACTTCGTTAAAAATTCTTTTTTGTTTTGTTTCATGCAGCTGGTCGTAAACTCGTCTCCCGGTAGAAAATTAATCTTTTATGGTAAAGAAAAGTAATCCTTCTTGGTCGAAAATAAACTTTTTTGATTGAAAATTCAACTTTTGAGGATAAAAAATTCACTGTTCTTGTTTTGAAATTCAACAGGTTTGTAGATAATTCTTCTTTTTCTCTTAAAAATTCCAAAATTGTATTGAAAATTGACGTATCTTGTTGAAAATTCCTCGTTTCTGGTAAAAAATTGATCTTTGTAGTAGAAAAATTCAATTTTTTGGTTGAAAATTCATCTTTTTGGTTGAAAATTCCACTTTAGTTGCAAATTCATCTTTTTGTTTAGAATTCAACTACTACTTTTGATAGAAAATATATCATTTATTGTAGAAAAGTAATGTTTCTTTGTTAAAAATGAACATTTTTGCTTGAGAATTCAACTGTTTTGTAAATCATTAGCTTTTTTTACTTCAAAATTGAAAAAATGTGCAGAAAATCATTTAATTTTTTTAAACTTATCTGATTTGATAGAACTTTATTATCCTCCATGAGAAAAAATATGCTTCTGTTTTCAAAAATTCTACTATTTGGTTAGAAATTAACATTTTTTATTGAAAATTCAAGTACTTGATTGAACTGCTTTGTTATTTTTTTTAACTTCAACTTTTTGATTGAAAATTGAAATTTTTTTGTGAAAAATCGCTTTTTTTGTTGTAAATTAATTTTTATTTTTATTATAGGTTGGGGGCTTGCCTCGCTTCCATTTCTTCATTATTTATCCGTTTTTTATACTACCAGAATCCAAAATATTTCGAGACCTTTTAGGACTCCTCTTCAGGGAAATTATAATAGGAAACTAATAGGGTATATTTGTATGTTATGCTAATATTAATTAAAAAGCATAATTGAACTTGAAGTTAATTATTGAAAAATTATTAACATTATTTTATCTTTCATATTTCTGAAAAATTATTATAACTTTTTGAAAAATTGGAACTTTTATCATATCTTAATCCAGCTATCTTCAGAGCTTATTTAACTGCTAACTGGTTTTGAATATCTCATGAAATTAAAATCAAGTAAAAGATGGAAATTCTTCTTTCAAAAATTATTCCTAATCACACTGAACAAAAATTAAATTTTTTCTGGATATATTCGCTGATTTTGAAAGACGACTTTCTTGTTCAAGGACAGAACGCAGACTGTGGCAAGTGTCTCTCTGTCTTATTTCACCCTTAACTTGAAAAAAAACAGAGACCACAGATTCATAGAAAAGAGATCATAAAAGCCAAGTGCTAAAGAAATACCTAAATCTGAAAGACTGTATTTGAAATATTTTCATACATTTTTCGAATATATTTTTCACTGTGTAATATTGATGCCATCTAACACTTTAATAATTTCCTGTTAAAAAATTTTTTTTAAATTTATTTTTGAACAAATAATCAACAAATTGATTTTAAATCAGTGTCTTCAGAAATATCCTGATCTGGTGAAATCAAAATCAAGAAAGCTTCCATTTCAATATATCTGTCTTTAATGAGCGTTTACCAGTATTATTCGAAAACATATTCTTTTTATTTTAACTCTTCTTGTGCAATTAGTTTGCACAAATTTATATTCTTGAGTATTCGTTTTTAAGAACAGTTTTTTTAGAGAACATACTTTGCTTTCAGCCTTTATGTGTAATTTCGAAGAACAATTTAATTATTTAAAGTTAATGTTTGTTCACAAAATGTACTTTCAAATATTTAATAAACACCCTGTGTTGTTCTCTAGCGTTCGGTTCGTTTACGATTCTCAAAAGTTCGATTTTGTTCAACCAACAAATTTTTAGATCTATGCTTAATACTCAGTTTTCTAATAAGTTCACATGTCCTTTTTGTTAACAATATAATGAATTTTTATTTAAAAAATACAAAATTTTACTTTATAGGGATGAGATTTATCAAAAATGAACTTCAGTTGTGTAATTTTGTGCATTTACAAAAGTGTAAGAAAAATTACTTCCCTCTAGTTGAAATGAATTCTTTCAAAAAATGTTTATAGGGATGTATTTACTCAAAAATTGAATCCTATTATCTAATTTTCTTGCATTTACAAAGGATCAAGAAAAATCACTTCTTTATAATTACAAAATAATTGATTGAAAATAAAAAGTTATATTGGGGCATTCCGGTACATACTAAAAGTGTGATTGCCAGACGATTATATTACATTCAAATTATTTAGGAATTTTACATTATTATTTATAAATATAATCTTCATTACTTCTGAAGACATTTATTAAAAATAAATTTGTTGAATGTTTGCTGAGAAATAAAAAAAGACAATTTTCAAAAAAAACGACATTACTAAAACGAAAGATGTTTCTGATCAATATTACACTGTGAAAAATTTATTTCATGAATTTATGAAAATATTTTGAATGCAGTCTTTTACGTATTTCTTCAACACTTGACTCTTACGATCTCTTTTCCATGAAACTGTGGTCTCTGTTTTTTTTCAAGTCTAGGGTGTAATGAGACACTTGCCTCAATGTGTGGTCTGTCCTTGAATCAGAAAGCCGTCTTTTAAAACCAGGGAATATATCCAGAAGAAAAACTTTAATTTTTCCGTGAAATTAAGAATAATTTTTGAAACAAGAATTTCCATCTTTTACTGGATGTAAGGAATAAATTACAAAAGCTTTTATTATAGATTGATATTGAAACTTTCTTCATTTTAATTTCATCAAATATTTAAAACCAATTAAAAGTTAAATGCACTTTAAAGATAGTTGGATTGAGATGTTAATTAAAGCTGATTTTTGTTTAAAGGTAACATCATTTATTTATCAAATATTCCCTTTTCCCTATTAGTTTCATATTAAAATTTCCCTAACGAGAAGTCCGAATTATTATTTACTCTTCAACAGAGGTTTGCATATAATGAAAATCATCTCGAATCAACACATGAGTACTCCCAGAATACAAATAATTTGATGATTGTATGTTTCAATTATTATAAACAAATTAAATTAAAAAATAGCCAAATATCGTAATTGTAGTTGAAAAACATTCGTTCTTAGTTAAAAAGGCTTCAAATTATTGTGAGATTGATTGCTAGCCAAAAGATCCATGAATCATTAACAATTAGAATTGCTATAAACAATTTTTCGCACAAATTTGGAATTTTTGGTTTATATTTTAAAAAAATATTATATTTTGAAAATACAAGAATTGTTGAGCAATTGCTATTATTTGCTATTATTATTTAATTTCAAATATCACGGGAAATACTTTGAATTATTGTGAGAGTGATCGTCAGTAACAATGTCTATAAAAAATTAACAATTATAATATTTATAAACCATTTTTGTGAAAAATGTTGGAATTATTGGTTTTTTAATTTCAGATGTTCCTTCATCATCTGAATTGATGCAGATATTCTTGGAAATAACATAGGTTCAATTATATTTGTTAAAATAGAAATATAACAATAAATAATAACAATTGCTTATTGTTAAGTTTACATAGAAATATACACTGAAAATTTAAAAATCCACAAATGTTGTATTTTCACGAATATAATTGAACATATATTATTTTTGAGAATATCTGCATCAATATTCATATGATTAAAGGAAACCCGCAATTGGAAAGATCACAAATTCCTAATTTGTGCAAAAAAATTGTTTATAACGATTCTAATCGTTAATAATTAATGGATATTCTGACTAGCAATCACTCTCACAGTAATTTAAAACATTTTTAGCTAAGAACAAATGTTTTTCAACCACAATTACGATATTTTGCTATTTGTTGATTTAATTTTTTTATAATAATTAAAACCCAAAATAATCGAATTATTTGTACTCTGGGAGTAATCTTGTGTTGATTGAAGATGGTTTTATATTCAAACCGTTGCTGAAGAGTAAATAATAATCATGTGAAAAATGTCGATTTTCTCATACTTTGAGTAAATATAATGAATAAACAAATGAAAATTCAAAAATCTATAACGAAGGTGCTCTTTCAAATTTAGTGCTCTTTAATTAACAAACAAAAATCGCAAATTGGGGCAAAATTGAACTCTATTGACTTTTTTTAACGAAAAATATGCGTTTGGTCCCACTGTGCGAGGTGGTGTGGATGTATCTTTTTTTCTCCCTCTTTTTTCTATTTTCATATATCTGTCTCTAATGACCTATTTTGCAATATGTTTCGAAAATATATTTCTCTTATAATCTCTTTTTGTGCAATTATCTTGCGCAAATTAACACAGAAAAAACTAGGAATAAAATTTGTTGCAGGAAATTTTTTAGAGCGATAAAATTTTGTTCAGCCAACTTCGCGTCTTTCAAAATACATGTGTTTGTCATGGAATAAAAAAGAAAGTTTAACCGATATTTGTGTAAAGTTCATCCTGTGAAGTTAATTTTTGTTGCAGAGAATCTTTCGTCGGAAATCGATGTAAAGTTTATCTTCTGTTTTTCTGTGAACTTTCTTGAGTATTTGTTTTTCAAAACAGTTCTTTTAAGGAAACATACTCCTTTTTAAGCCTTCTTGTGCAATTTTGTTGCACAATTTGATTTATATATAAAATAAAGACATTAATCCATAAAGATAATATGTGATTATTCAAAAATACACTTCTGTTGTGTAATTTTGTGCATTTACAAAAGTTAGGGAAAAATTACTTCCTTCTAGTTAAAATGAATTCTATCAAAAAAATTTTATAGGGATGTAATTACTCAGAAATATACTTGTATTATGTGATTTTCTTGCAATTAGAAAAGTTCAACAGAAATTTCTTCTTTATAATTAAGAAATAATTCAAAATAAAAAGTTATATTCTGACATTTCGGTACATATACTAAAAGTGTGGTTGTCAGAAGGATGTTTCATGTATGACATAATCACATGGTGTAAGAAAGATTCTTTGAATACTTTTCAAGATTTATCGAATACTTATACTGTATATACAAAACGACAAATATATTACATTTACATTATTTAGGAAGTTTTACTCAATTGTTTATAAAAAAAATCATTATTATTTCTAAAGACGCACTGGTTTATAATAAATTTGTTGAATGTTTTCTGAAAAATAAAAATAGGACATTTTTTTAAACGATATTACTAATATTTTGATCAATATTACACTGTGAACAATATATTTTATAAACTTATGAAAACATTTTAAATGCAGTCTTATAGGTATTCCCGAGGGTATTCCTTTAGTTTAATTTAACACTTGGCTTTGACAATCTCTCCTCTATGAATCTGTGGTCTCTGTTTTTACAAGTTTAGGGTAGAATGAGACACATGCTATTCTATCCTTGAACCAGAAAGACGTTCTTTAAAATTAAAATCGCAGTGCATATATTCAGAAGAAAAATTTTAATTTTTGTTCAATGTGACTGAAAATAATTTTTGAAAGAAGAATTTCCATCTTCTACTGGATTTAGGGGGAAAATTACAAAAATTTAAGTTTTTATTATATATTAAAATTGAAGCTTTCTTTATTTGAATTTCATGATATATTTCAAACCAATTAACAATTTAATAAGCTCTGAAGATTGTTAGATTGAGATGTTATAAAAGTTTAAATTTTTTTAAAAGTTATAATAATTTTTCAGAAATATTGAAGATGAACCTATGTTAATAATTCTTTAATAATCAACTTCAAGTACAATTCTGCTTTTTCATTAATGTTAGCATAACATACAAATGTTCCCTATTAGTTTCCTATTAAAATTTCCCTGACCTGGAGTCCTAAAAGGTCTCGAAATATATCGAATTCTGGTGGTATGAAAAAGACGGATAAATAATAAAGAAATGATAGCGAGGGATTTGTATTTCTTTTATTTATTCTCTCCCTCTTTGTTCAATTTTCATATAACTGTCTCTAATGAGCCGTTTTGCAATCTGTTTTTAAAACATACTTCCCTTATTTCAATTCTTTATGTGCAGCTATTTTGCATAAATTGATATCCTTGACTACTTGTTTTTAAAAACAGTTTTTTCAAAGAGCATACTTCTTTTTAAGCCTTCTCGTGCGATTTTGTTGCACAATTTAATTTTTTTAGGTTTATGTTCGTTTGAAAAATGTACTTTCAAGTAAGATTTTTTGTTTTTGCACTTACTGCCTTTTTCCGTAGAACGGCAGCTTTAAGGTCTAACTTACGAAACTATCATGTTCTCTCCTGTACACATATAAAGTGGCAAATGCCGGGACCGTATGCGAATATACGGGCTGACACGTTCGCGCAGCAGGAATGTACATATAGATATACGTATTCCTCCCTCGGCGGGGGTGGCTTTGTGGTGGCTGGGTGGAGGGGAAGGTGCTGGAAGTGTGCCGGAAATCCGTGCAACAGGTGGTACTGACGGGGTATGGTTTGGTGTAGTATGGCACACTTTGATTCACTTTTTGGGAGGAGGGAAAAGAAGGTAAAGAGGGAGAAAGAAGAGAGAACAGAGTAGAAAGGAAAGAGAAGAGATCAAAGAAGGGCGAGTGGTGGCAGACAGGAGGGGGTTGGTGAGAAGAATCACGGAACATTAAAAGCATGAGGGGGTAGAGAGAGCTGTTATAGAAATTAGAAATGTTTCACAAAGAATACAAAAAAAGTGTCATATGAAATGAAAAAAGAGAAATAATAGATGGAAAATGAAAAAAATGTGAAAGGAAGAAGGAAACGAGAAATGAGGAAGTGCAAGCTTTGGGACTGAAATTAGAGAAAAAGACTTCAATCCGCAGAAACAAAGAAGGAAGAGGGATGCTACGCAAAGTGGATTTCACTAATTGAGCGCTCTTTCATTACAATTAGTGCAAATTCCTCTTTCGAACGACAACCACACCCAGGCACGCGAACAAAGATTACTTGCTACTTCTTCCCCTTTTTCCACGATTATCCTACTTATCCGGATGCCTTTTAAATCGAGAAGTTCTTTTCACTTGAGCAAACGTTCCTCGGTCGGCTTTTATAAAGGGCGATTAATCGATTTACAAGCGGTTCAATTAGCAGGAAAGCTGAGATCATGATTAGTGTTGGTGATACTTTTTATCTTGGTTTGTAATAAGGGGAAGAAAATAATTGTTTAAATAGTCAACTTTGTATAAATTCATCAATAATTGAAGAGTTAATTTTGTAATTAGCGAACTACAGATTCTTCACTAATTTCACGCGAAAAAATGAAGGATCGAAGAGCATTATCCGGAAATTCGTTTTATTGGCTTAAACTAATAATTTTGAATTGGGTCAAACTTCATCTTTGGTATTTTCTGTGTGATTACTTACTTTCATCTGTTTTTTCACGATTCGGTTATGCTAAGTGATAGCTCGATAGTACATTCTTTTTCGTTTTGAATTTAAACATGAGAAAGTTATGCAGCTCTTTGTGGAGGAAAAATAATTGCGACTCAAGTTTCAGCAATTTTTTGCCTATATTTGCCCTATTGTCCTTTTTCGCCAGATTGAAAAAATATATTCAGAGGTCTTTGTAGAAGATCAAATGCCAAAAATTCAGCTTTTTAAAGATGAAATTTTTTTAATTATGAAACTTTCAAGAAATAATACTACCGTATTTTTATATATTTGCTAGGATCATGAATCGCGCGCATTAAGTTGTTTGATTTTAGAGGGAAAATAATTTTTGACACAAAATGAAAATTTTATACACCTATTTTCCGTTAAAGTTTATCTGTTTTAGAGATTTTAATATGAAAATAAATTTCCTTATTTTTAATTATGAAAAATTTTTTTCTACATTATTGTAATAAAAAAGTTTTGTCAGAGTAAAATGAACTTCGAGACTATTTGAATCTTAAAAATTAAGATTTTTTAATATTTCGTCCTACATTTAAAAACGAAATTCCAAAAAAAAGTTTATTTTTAATCGAATAGTTGAATTTTTAATCATTTCTCAATGAGAAACGTATATCTGATTTTCAGCCAAAAATATTTTCATTTTAAATTAAAAACAGTTCAATGCAACTAAAAAAGAAGAATGTTCAAGCAAAAAAGGGAAACATAATTTTTGATACCAAATATAATTTTCAATAAATAATTTCTTTCTCAGTTAATTTTTTTTCGTAATTATATAAAAATACTTTTTCAAGCACTCTTAAGAAAATTCAAAAAGATTTTTGAAGATCTCAAATACGTCGAAAATATATTCACAAAATTGTAAGGATTTTTTTTTCTTCCACGATTTTACAAAACGTTAGGAAACGTTCAAGTCAGTTTAAAAGATATTTAGTACTCGTAGAAGTTTGAAAGACATTTCAAGATATTTTACAAACTTTCGGAAACCTTTCAAAGTTTAAAAAGTTTTTACTTTCTTTAAAACCTCTAAAATTTCTGAATATCTTTTAAATTGAATTGAATTACATATTCCTAAAAATGTAAGAAATCTTTCAAAATTAAAACATTTTGTTCAAAACTTTCTACATACTTTTTTGTCAATTTTGAAGAAGTCTTTTAGAATTTTTGAAAATCTTTTTAAATCATCTCTTAGAAATAATTTTTCAAAGAAAAAAATAATAATTTTTCCAGGAATTTCAAGAAAATTTTTTAATTAAGATTGAAAAGAATTCCATTTTATCATGAATAATTTTTGCAAAATAAGCAGGAAAGAGTGAGGTTGTTTTGGAATTTTATTTTTAAATTATGAATCTTTTTCCTGGTTATTTTGCAAGAATTATTCATGATAAAATGGAATTCTTTTCCATTTTAATTAAAAAATTTTTGAATTGAGACACTAAACTCATGATTCTTTCCAATCTGCAGGGTTTGCTTATGAATAATTTAAGATTTCTTTAAATTGAGTTTACACAGTTTTACCTTAATTTTCTTCTAAGAAATTTTTTTTTTTTTACAATTTTGGTAAAAATAATGTATTGAATTGTAGAAATTTTCAGAAATGTATTTAAATATTTCCGAATGTTTTCTTTTTTATTAAATAATAAATTATCTAAATTAATAATCTAAATAGATTGGTCTCAGAAGAAGCCAAAAAAAGAAAATTTTGTTATTATTTTCGAAGTTTTTAAAATTCTTAAAAAGCTTCTGAATTTTTTGTTCAAAATCTTCAAAAATGTACGTTTTAAATTTTTTGAAATCCTTTTAGATTTGAAATCATTTTTTAATCTTTTTGAAATTTCTGAATATATTTTAAAATGATTTGAATTTTTCCTGAACTTGTTGAAAAAACTTGAAGTTAGGAAAATTGCTCTAAAATATTCCGGATTTTTTTAAAAATAATTTTGGAAATCTTTTAAAACGTTTTAAAATCTTGTTGATTAATCTGTTAAATTCAATTTAAGAAGAAAATTATTAAAAATTTTCCGGGAATCTGCAGAAATATTTTATGTTCTGTTAAAGCTTTCCAAAATTTCTGAATTTTTTTTCAAATTGTTCAAATTTTTTTGTAGTTGAAATTTTGAAAAATTTCAAATTATTTTCCAATATTTTCAAAACTTCTAAATATCTCTAAACTTAAGGATTTTATAGATTTCCAATTTAGCGAAATTGAACATTTATGCCAAAAAATCATCCAAATTCTAAAGTTCTTCCAATTATCTCTTGAAATTAATTTTTCAAACTAATAAATCATTTGGAAATTTGTCAGGAATCCTAAGATAAATTTGTATTCTCTTGAAACTTCAAACAAATTTTGAAAAGCTTATTCTTCGAAATCTCTTATATTCTACGTTTTTAAACATTCAAAACCCTTTGAATTAAAAATTTTTTTTGAACCTTTTGAAAAAATTCAAATGCCTCTTAAACTTTCAGGATTTAAAAAAACTTTGTAATCCTTAAAAATTTGAAATTTTTCTAAAACTTTTCAAAATTTGTTTAAAATTCATAATTCAAAATAAAAAATCATTTGAAAATTTCCTAGGAATAACTGAGATAAATTTTTATTCTTTCAAAACTTTAAAAATTGGTTGAAAAGCTTCTTCTTCGAAATATTCTGAATTCTACGTTATTAAACTTTCAAAAGTTTAAAATTTTTAATAATTTTGAAACCTTTTCAAAACTTCCAAATACCTCTTAAACTTTCACGATTTTTTAAAAACTTTGTAATCCTTCAAAATTTTGAATGCTTTGAAAACTTGTTCAATTTTTTTGAAAATTTATTTTTCAAAATAAAAAATCATTTGCAAATTTCTCAGAAATCTTGAAAATTTTATTTTTATTTTCTTCCCACTTCTTGAAATTCCTAAGAAGTTTCTTTTTTCAAAATTTAAAGTAAATTACGTATTAAAAGCTAAATTATATGAGAACCTATATGTTAGTCATCAGTTGCAAAAATATTTTTTTTTCTCCAATTGAATATACAAAATACGGTACCACAGACTTTCCTGTTCCAAGAATTAATCATGATAAAGTTTAAAAACGTCAGTTTTTCCTTGAAAAAAGGAATGAAAAAATCGAAGTGTCTACATGTGACAAAAAAATCCAGCTATTCGTTCCTAAATTTCTGTACAATAACCCCTTTCTTTTTCTCTGGAATTCGTAACCAAAAAATCCAGCTATTTGCATACCGAAACTTCGGTAGACGTAGCCACAGCAAAAAAAAATTAATTGCATAAAAATGAAAAATGAAAAAAAAAAATTGAAACATAAAATAAGATGCAGTCAGCAAGAATCGAAGACGCAACCTCCCGGGTATGAAGCCCGAATGCTACTGCCTGAACTACCGGTCATTCGGAATTTTCTTTTTTCGCTAAACTGTATGATGCGTGTTACAAATATTTCAAAATCGATTTTCTGAAAAAAAACGTGGAAGCGCATATTAGTGATTTGACAAATTAATACTCACGTAATGAGCTATTATTAAAAAATATATAAATCGAAACTTAAATAGCGACAGCATTAGCTGCGCGATTAATCTCGACTTGGGAAGAGTCCAGATGATAGGGTTGAATGTCTGCCTCCAAACTCGATTGTCGAGAAAACGAGTCGAACACGGAAGGTGGTTTTCGGCAGTTTTCCTGTCTCTTCACTAAACTTCCAGACAAATGCGAGTACTTCTGATAAATCCAGGTGCAGCCGCGGGTTATGAATGGTTGTGATTGAATTAATACCGTAATTATAGACCCATTTTATTGGAAGAAATGTTTTCGCATGCCCATATCCAGTGAAATCGAGTCGTCTGGCGGTATATATATATATATGTAAATTCTTGCCGTGAACAATTTCAGCCAGAACGTATCGCATCAATTTACATAAAAGGTTTAAAGAATCTTGAATTTCAAGAACCAAGAATAGATCGACATTTCGTAGATTAATGAGAGTAGTTTTTGGAAGATTGACGAGATGTCGCATAAAAGGAAAGATTCTTGACCCATGACTTTTCCGATGAAAGTTAAAAAAGGAGAAATGGAGAAAGGCTGAGAAGGGAGAGGAGGATCTAACGTAATATTGTATCCAGAAAATGCTCTAAATTCGTACTCCTTTCCTCTCGCGTTTTCCGATTTTTCTTTTCTTTTCCATTTTCCTGCTCTCCTTCCTTCAGGCTGAAAGAACTCTTGTAGTCGTTTACCACGAAGAAGACGCTCGTTCGAATTTCAAACGCATTCTCCTGAGGAAAGGTGCCTAGAGAGCTGGAAAGCAGCGATCGAGAATGGAATGAGAAACGAGAGCGACTTTTTGCTTCATCCCACTTGCACCTCATTTCACATCCATCTCGGTCAAGAAATCTTTCTTTTCTTAATCATAGAGCATCTGGCAATATTTAATCATTTATTCGAAGTCAAGAACTTCATATGTCGGTTCTTGAACTTTGCAAGAAAAAAAATCACCGGAAACTCTACTTCCTGTGATATCATGGCGATAATGAGCCTGATGAGAACGATTTTCTAGAGTCTAGTGTAAAAATGAATTTAATCAAATGCAAGATTTTTATCTTTGTTGAGTTTTTTTTAAGTAGGATTACACAATTGTTTCATTTTTAAGAGGGTATTATGAATATTGCAGTAATCAATAATCTTTTAATAGTACAAATTAATTTATTTGCAAATGGAAAAGATCTCTGATTACATGATTTGAGATTTTTTTCTAATTTTTACAATTCTATTTTTCTTTCATTATTAGTTTACTATTTTACACAGTGTTCCTTTTTATATAATATTCTCAACGTTTTTTTAATTTCCGCAATCTAATGAATTGAAAAATTTGCAAGACTTTTAGCATTACTTGGCAAATTTTGATTTTGCAAACTGTATTCATTGTACTGATAATTTTTTCAAAGTAATACAAATATTAAATATTTAACACAATATTTCTTTTTATATCCAAAACATAGAAATGGCAAGACATAAGATTTAAGAATATGTACTGATCTATTTTCAGGAATTTTTTTATGAAACGGTTGATCGGTATTTGTAGGTGTGTATAATTACTACAAAATTAATTTTTTAATGAAAAGTCCAAAAACTTGAAAAATAATGTAGACTGTTGGTGTGCCTCATAACTAAAAAATCAATTCGCCTTAATAAAAAGAACTTAGAACTCAAAAAATAATCAATGAATCAAAAATTTCTGAAAAACTCTTAAAGAATTCCACCGAAAAGACTTATCTCAAAATGCTGATACGATTGAGTTGATTATTGTAGGCAAAAAAAAAAAAGAACAAAATATCAAAAAAATACTACAGGATTAAAAAATTCCTGAAAAAGATGAAGAATTCCATCAAAGAGACTTATTTTTAATTAAATTATTTGCTTGTACCAATCAGTTAAAAGTGTGGGCTTTAGGTGTTTTTAATTACTACAAAAAATAAATTTTGCTGCATAAGAAGAAATAAATCTCGAAAAATAATCGATAGATCCAAAATTTCCAAAAAAAGTTGAAGAATTCCATTACACAAACTTATTAAGAAATTTGTGTACAAATAAGTTAAATAGTGTAGGCTGTAGGTGTGCCTTATTACTAAAAAATCCATTTTCTTGAAATGCTTGTACCAATCAGTTGAATAGTGTAGCATGTAGGTGTGTTCATAATTGCAAAAATCAACTTTTTTTCATAAAAGGTACTGAAACTCGAAAAATAATCAACGAATCAAAAATTCCTGGAAGGGGAATGAAGAATTCGATTCAACGAGACCATTTTTGAACTTTTGTACCAATCGGTTGAATAATGTAGGCTCTAGGTAAGTCAAATTACTAAAACTTGATTGTAAAAAAAACCTTAAGCCTTGAAAATAAATTACTTAATCAAAAATTCCTGAAAAAGGAATGAAGAATTTGAGCAAACGTTGTTATTATGTGAAAATGTTAAAAAATATAAGAAAAACTATTTAATTTTTTTTAAATCTTCATCCTGGAATTTATGTAACAATCTGTCTGAATAGTGGGTGTACGTTAGGGTATTGTGCTCGTAAAAAACCCAATGTGTTTCGTTTTGATCACACTGGTTCCACTTGGTGAAAAAATAAATGCGCTTTTTTGATTTATCCAAAATAAAGCTTATACCGCGGTCCTGCGACATTAACCGCCCCAAAATATTCAAAACTATTATTTAACGTTAATTTCTGTAAAAATAATGAGTTCCGAGCAGGAGATACAACCGACGGTACCAGAAGCTGGAAAAAAACTTGATCCAATAAGATAAAAAACTACCTCTCATGAAGAAAAACTACCCTTTATAGGGGTTAAATTTAAAAATATGAAATTCATGATTTGATATTTCAACCCCAAAAAATTATAGTTTTTTTCAGCGTCTGGAACAAATTCAGGGGATGCGTGAGCATATAAAAAAACATTGGGCAGGTGTGTATAATTACTAAAAAAATCGATTGAACATGGCTGGTAACTTAACGCAGGTGCACATTTCAGGAAAACCTCAAATTAACGCTTTTCATTAATTCCATCATAATCGTGGCTATATATGGGTGATTTTTCAAAAATGAATTGGAGTATTTGTCTTCGAACTATTTATTGGTTCTAGAATTAGCAATTTTAAATGTATTTGAACTTAAAAATATTTCTATCATACTTTTCAAAACAATTTTTTGAAAAACTCATCAGTCATTTTCCGGATTTTTCGACATTTCATCCGATTGTCATAGAAATGAGTATTTTCAAGTTTATAAGGTAACTCAATTTGAATACAGTAATAGAATTTTTTAAATTCAAAATAGTTCATTTAATGCTTGATTAAGGAATCTAAGAATATGTATTTATACTTCTCTGAAATTAAAATTTATGCAATTTTAGATATGTATAAATGAAAATTATTAAATTTTTTCAAGAGTCAAGAGTTTCACATTCTTAATCTTTCAAATCGAAGAAATTTCAAATTGTATATTTCAAAAAACTTTTCAATTTTGAAGATTCATAATTTAGAGTTCTGCAATATTGAAGAGTTACAATTGAAAATATATAATTAATAATTATTCACTTTTCACGATATATATTTTTAGGATGTAATTTTGAAATTTTGTTTAGAATAGTTCAATTTTGCAGATTGACAATTGAAAATTCTTCAGTTTGAACGATTTGAAATTCTTTCATTATCAAGATGTATAATTGAAAGTTGATTAATTGGTTGATTAATTTCAAAGATTTACAATCCAAATATCTTCAGTTTTGAATATTTTCTTTTTTTTCTAAAGTCGAGAGCTTTCAATTCTACAATTTCTAAATTGAAAAAATCTCACATGTAAATCATCAAAATTAGACAAATTTTAATTGTCAAACTTGAAACTTGCACAATTATTATTCAAAAATTTAGAAAATGAAAAACTCTTTCATTTTAAATCTTCACACTTTAAAGATTTACAATTTTAAAGATTTACAATTGAAAATATATAATTGAGAGTTTTTCAATTTTGAAGATTCGGAATTTGAAATTTTTCAATTTTTAAGACTTAGAATGGAAGATCCATTAATTAAAAATATTTGTCGTTCAAAATGATATAATTTTAAACGTTTGTTTTAGTGATACGTACGTATTATGTAGTTTAATTTATAAGACTTAGCATGGAAATTCTTCAATTTTTAATATTTGCCACTGACGACTCTTCAATATTTAATTTTTATGATCAAGAATTATGCAATTTTCAATGTTTTGTTTAATAGTTCAACTTTGAAGATTTAAAATTGAAAGAAATTCAATTATAAATATTTAAATTAAAATGGATTAAATTTGTCAGATATATGAATCAAAATGCTTGAATACTCCAAACTGAAAAAATTTCGTATCATCAAATTTAGAAAACTTTTGATTCTCAAAAGTAAAACTTACATAATTTTTTATTGTAAATTTTCAGAATCAAAGACACTTCAAATCTTTGATAATGAGAATTTCCATTTCTAAGTTTTACCGTTTTGAAGAATTACAATAAAGGATTCTTGATTTTTAAAAATATAGGTACAATTGCACCAGTATCGAAAATTTTTTGTGTGAATTGGTTTTAGAAATATGAATTTTGAAGGAAACATGTTTTTTGCTCGATCTTAGCTTTACTCTGTGACCCATATCTCAAGTTAGAAACGACCAATCTGGTTGCAAAAGGTATCAAGGTAAAGATCATCGAATCTGCAACGAATATCAGTTCTATTTTTCCTGATCAATTTGGTATTTGAGATGCAACATAAATAACTCTTATGAAAAGTAATTTTTGTAACCGTGAATAAACTTATAAAATTTCAAAAACCAATACATAACCAAATTTCAATGCAATTTTGAAGTTTAGCAGGCCAAAATGTATTGAAAATACTTCAAGTTGGAATATTCTCAATTGAAGACTTTTCAATGTTTTGTGTATTTAGTACAAAATGATGTAATTTTAATGCTTTCGAGAATATAGTTGAACTTTGAAAATGATTGCATTTTGAAAGTTTCACATTGATATTTATTCACTTTTATAGATTTGCAATTACACGACGTTAAATCACAAAAAAAAAGTAACCTTATCGAGGACCTTATACTTGTTCAAAAGATTCAATTTGAAAGTCCTTTTGGGGGATTATTTACTATCACTTCCTTCAAAGATGTGATAGTTTATGTAATTTATCAGTCAATCATTCAATCAATTAGTCAATTATTTAATTAGTTCTTTTATGAACTGCTTCGTTACGTAATTATTTTGTTTCACGTATTCTTTTATCATTAACAAATAACAACAATTGCTTCCTCTGCCATGATTAGTTCATCGATTTTTGGCATTTTCAGCATAAAATAAGACATTTTTGTAACTTGTGATCTATAAAAACAAAAACATTTTTTTTTATTTTGCCAAAAATTTGAAGATTATGATGTTTCCTGTTACCGTTTTTTCATAGGATATGCACAAAATGAGCTATTAAAAAAAATGTTGGCTGGGAATAGGAAAACAATTTTTCTTTTTTTAAGAGTTGTAACTCTTGACCTATGAAGGCTAGAGGATTTTTTTCTTCAGATTCATCCATAATTTTCTGCATTAAAATTTTTTTCTGGCATCATTAACGTAGATTTTCTCACAAAGGAAGTATTTAAAAAACTGAACGCGAGTAATTTGCCCTGGAAAATATGTCAAAAATGGTCAACTTCGAGAGGCCATAACTTATAACTTATTAGGGCTAGGTCATTTTTTAGAGTTACTCGAAATTACGTCTCCTTTAGTTAGAATCCAGAACATTACTTCGGCTAATTAACAGGTTCTAGAGTACAGATACACTCTTCAGAATTGGAATTTTAGCCCATTTAAAAAAAAAAAATCGAAGTTCTTTAAAGAGTCGTTACTCTATGGCCTATGCCTATTAGAGATAGAAGGTTCTTTTTCCAACCTTTTCAGAATTTTCTCTGGCTTAAGTTTGCTGTCGAAAATGTTGCTCTAAAATGCAATGGGACAGATCAGTCTACACAGAGAGGATTTTGGAACTTTTTTCGAGAATGTTTTCGGGACGCGCCGCGCCGTAGTCGTTTCTAGCAAATTCAGAATTTTTATTAGGAATCGTCAATAAAACTTCTTAGCAAAAAAACGCGCTTTACTGAACGACAATTTCTAAAATAAGACATCCCAGTGTCCCGTCGATCCAATTCGAGCCTGGGAAGATGTATCCACATTTAGTGAAGGAAGTGAGTTCGTAGGTAATTGAGAATGGCATGCAAGTGACCCTGAAAATAAGGATGTCATGAAATGAAGTACAAAGTCTGAAAAAGCAAAAGTACTTTCTTTACATTAAAAAGGATCAATTATCTTGTAGAAATTCAGGTAGAAGGGGTCAAGTTCACCTTATTTGGCAAAACGGAGCTACAGAAATGGTAGATTCGTGTCAAGATTGAAGTCGGTAGAGGAAATTCAGGAAATGCACATAGAAGACTTTTTGTGTTCAATTTTCGGTAATTGGGACATGCTCAGGTGCACTCGACCTGGATCTTTGACACTAGCTCCTGGCTTCCACAATCATGCACTCTCAGACGAGTTCGAGTGCCAAGGGGTTACCAACATGTATACGGTTTGTCCCACGCTCTCGTTCATTGTTTGGAACGTCTTCCCGTGGAGAACGTTTCCCTTCTGTTCGTGCGAGCTACGCACGTTCGCACGGCAAAAACCTCAGCGACAATCGCCTCCAGTCCTCTTTTTCAAATTGAGATTCAGGAAAGTCGAACAATCTTGAGAAATACCCGAGAAATCGTTCTTTTTTTATTTAGCCATCAATTAATGTCTGCATTTTCACATCCAATTTATTATTCGAAATCTTTCAATATTTCTAATTGCTAGATTCTTCGTTGTTGATGTTGTGATTGTCTTCAGGATCCATAAATAAGAAATGCTTGATTTTTCACAAGTCAAGACTTTTCAACCCAGGTGGGGGTCCCAGCAGTGCTTTATTCTAGAAAAATGATTTTACATGTTACAATGTGAACATTTTTTTGCAAGGTATGCTTGTAGGGGCTATTCAAGTATGGTTTGCTATCACGGAAATTATTATTCATAATTGACGTAACGAAATCTTGGATTTTGAATATTATATTTTCGGCCTGGCGTATATCTCAATTTGCTAATAATTTTTGAGTAATTTGTGTACTAATTGTTCAGTAGATTCACATTTACCAAATTTCGATTCTCATCAATATAATGACCAAATTTTTTTCTCTAAGATGTGGATCAACAAATAATATTATCACGAACCAACTATTCTTCGAACTTTTTTTCAAAAATATACTCGGGCTGGATCAATTCTTGGGTCAATACTTGAATCTTTTGCAAACATTTTCAAACATTATTTTAGAATCTCCATTAGTCAAGGTACTAGATTATACGGAAGTACTAAAATAATAATAAAATTGTAAGGTAACTAAATCGAAAATAAGGTAATAAAGTTGAAATAAGATACTTCTGCTTCGATTATTGAGAACAAAAGTAGATATGTGATCAGCACCTAAGAAAGGGGGCTGATGCCTATAAAATATAGATATTAAGATTCTTCCGGTTTCAGTATGTTGAAATCTTATACTTTTACATACAATTCGTCCTCAATCGATTGATTAAAATTTCACAAAGTTAGATATTGTTGTTGACAAAAAACCTCTTTATCAACATCTTGTCGAAAAGTCGTGATCGTACATTTTTCAAATATTGGTTTCGCTATTTTGAATTCAAGATGTTAATATTGTTTTTTGTTTTGATTATTTACCAAGCGATGATCAATAAAACTGTTAGATCTCGGATGGTTCATCATGGATACTTCACCAAAATCTATGAAAAATCTGAAATTGAGAAACCTCTTTTGATGATTGAAAACAAAAGTATATATGTAACCAGCACCGAAGAAAAGGGTTTAATACCTGAGATATCGATTTCAAGGTTTTGTCGGTTTCAGTATGTTGAAATCTTATACTTTTAGATACAATCTGTCCGAACTCGATTAATCAAAATTTCACAACGTTAGACATTGTTGAATGAAAGGAAACTAATTCAGATTCACCTACCGAAAAAACGCTTCATTCAGCATCTGGTCAAGAAAGTCTGAGAATTTTACATTTTTTGAATATTGGGTCCGCTATTTTGGATCATCCATTTTCAATTTGTGAATTTTGACTATAAATTCTGATTCAGCAATTCAAAAAGGCCCTAAGTATAGAAATTGGACTTCAATCCTCTCTTCACTTCCTTCCCGACCTACTTGGTATGCCACCATCCAGATGATATTCCCAGGATACCAAATATTTTATGTATATCGCTAAACTTGCGCTAAAAAAGTACAGAATGAGGGAATAGCCTTGTCAAACTGTAAACGCATTTTTCCCAGAAAATTGATTTTAGGCAGCCCTTTCCTGAAGCTGATGCTAACCAATTCTTCACTAAATGGAAGATCTAAACTTCACAAACCATTATTCAGAAGCTTTAAATTGTACAATATAAATTCTTGGAAATCAATAAAAGTTATGGTTGTTATAAGAGAATTCATCAAATCAACTAAGAATTGAATAAAGAATATATGTAAACAAATATATTATAAGAGTTACGATGAGATATTACTCAAGTCTCAAAGATCATCTTAATGAACTGAGTAACACAATTATTTACGTACTGTCTTCTGTTATGGTATTTTACGTAAGACTAACTCCTTTTACAGCTCCTTCAGATCCAATGTTGGGAAAAATTCCGTAATACTAGCCCTAGTGCCATACTTGACCAGTTAATTCTAAAGAAAATTCCGTAACACTAGTCAGAACCAATTATCTACGAACCATCTAAACATTCTATATGTATAAGGATGGAAGAATCATGCATCTTTTATATGAGTGAGCTATTTGCTAATATTATTCTTCAAAAGATTTTAAACACAATTATGGACTAAGTTTTCTTTCTTTTATATTGTTTTTCCAGGTAATAGATAATATCTGCCCGTTGATGAATCTGTTTAGAAAATCACTTTGGGAAAGTGCACTATTATCAATACTGGTTAGGAAAGTTATAGGCGCATAGGCTAAGATTATACTTTTATATTACTCTCTTTGCATATACAATGTACAAAAACTCAATGAAACAATAAAAAAAAATAATAATACGCAAAATATTTTTAAATCGCTAGAAATCTTCAATATCTGAGAACTTGAAAAGGAATAGCGCTATGACGTGTTTTATTGAAACTGAAAACAGATTATTGGGCTAAAAAAATAGGTAGAGTTGTTTCCTTGTTCAAATTGTAATTATTTCTTCAATTTGAAAACGGGGTCACAAAGACGTCGTCTTAGAGACTTGAAGTCTCCTTCCGCTTTCAAAAGAAGCAATCGAACGCTATTCATTTCAAGAAGCATCTCCTACTCATTATTACGCGCAGCATCCCACCAATGGCTAAAGCGCAAGACTCCTGGTGAAAGCTGCGAGCATCTCATTGCCAGGTAATATCTGACTCATATCAAGAATTCAGTGCTACGTGACATCGATTCGCGTTTCCTGGACCAAGTCAATGAAAGAGGAATCATCTGATAATGACGTGTCGTATCTTTCAAAGATTTTCTTTTGAAATGACAGAATTTATGTTACTAGTCATATTAAGTGACATCAAGCTATAGAAATCCAGAAATAAAAATTTTTTATATCGTTGGATTCATTGTGAAAAGACGAATTCAATTGTGCTAATCATTATTTGAAATTCTAATCAAATCTCAAGATAATTAGTTCTTGATGAGCATATGTACAGCGATTTTCGAGAATTCCTGATAAAGAAACAATAAATATACTCAAAACTGTATCATATATGCACGAATTCCAGAATTTAGAGAAGTTTGAATTCTCAGATCCTGATAAAAGAAAAAAAATCTGGGCAGATGTACTTTTATTTTTGAGGATTTCGGTAATCCTAGTTGAATGATGATGTAATAACTATTAATTACCAAACATCATTCAAAGAATAATAATAGTACATTATGATCCCCTCAGAGACCATCGTGAACGTTTACTGATATTAGAAAAATTGTCTTTTTTTTATTCCTAACCTTTTCATTTTACAATTCTGTGATTATTTGACAAGGTTTAAAAATATTCATTGAAATGATTTCGTTGCAAATAAATATGAGAAACAATTTGTAAATATTGTTGTAAAAATACAAAAAGTACATCTTTTAATTGTTATTTTGTCATGCTATTCATTCAGTTGAAATTGTTTCCATTAAAAAAATAACAATGTAAACGTTAGGTGAGAATATATTTCAGTTTCATAAAATTCAAAAATATGGTTCTGACAAAGTTTTAAACAATACAAAATAATATATTAAACATTTAAAATTTAAAAAGCTTGCCGGCGCGCTCTATATTTTAAAATCAATTTTATTTTAAATAGAATATTTTCTTTAGAATTTGAATTTGTGAACTAAAAAAAATTCAAATCAATTCAAACTGTTGAGCGAAATTAAATGGTTTTGATGATTAATTTTTTGTAAACAAAACTCAACAATTAATTGTAATATAATTATACTTTGAAACAAAAATGCGCGCTGCGAGCGCGATTTTTTTGTCTCGCGTAGCTTTCAAATTAAAATATAAAATAAATATTGATACAAAATTTTTGTATTTCATAGTATCTAGATATTATATGAAATATTCTAATATAATTGTTCGAATATTGTGAAGTTCTTTGGAATCTCATGATTTTTCATTAACAATAGAAATTTTAAACGAAACACACTAACAAAACATTTCAAAAAATTATTCAGGATTCTGAATCTTCTTTTAAACCTAATGTTTTCTCTTCAAAATAACAATTATCAATAGTATAACAAAAATATAATATAACAAAAATATCAATTTCTGATGTAAAACACGAACATAGCCTAACATTTTTGAAAAATTAATCAATTTCTGTGAAATCTAATAATTTTCTATTAAAAAGACCAATAATTTGCTACTAAGAAAGAATAACGCAACAGAAAATTGTTCAGTATTGTGAATCTTCTTCGTAATCTAATGAGTTTTGTTTGAAATAACCGAAATTCTTTGAAAAATGTTAGTATGACCTGAAACTGTTCAAAAATTGCTAATCTTGTTCGAATTATAATTTTTTTTTGTCATACCAATTCTCGGGATGAATAAACAACGTGACCTAAAATTGTTTAAAATTGTAAATCCTCTATTAAATCTTTTTTTTTTTATTTTTTAAAATACCAATTTTCCACAGAAATCACTAAGCTGATTTAAGATTGTTAAAAGATTCTAAACCTTGTTCGAATTGAAATTATTCAAAAAAACACTATTTTTCGTTTAAAACGCTAACATAACCGAGAATGGTTGAAAGATATAAAGCTTTCTTTAAGATATAATTCTTTTCTATTAAAAATACCAATGCGCGCCGAAAATACTGACACAATCTAAAATTGTTAAAAAATTATGAACTTTTCAATTTCATGATTTCGATGATGTATTAAAGAGCACAAATGTTCCTCGATTTACATCAAGTTTAAAAGTAGAAAAATGAACATTAAAGAAATTAATTTTTTTCTTCATTATTCATCATTCTTTTGGGGCCGTAATCAAATATGCTGACGAACTCGACATACCAACAGATTGTGTAAGTTTCTCTAATAAATATTTCTTTGTATATTTTCAAAAAAAAGGTAGAGTTCTTAATGAAAGTATCAAAAATTGAAAAATGCACTATAAAAAAAATGATGTGTTTCTTGAAAATAGTGGGAAACAAGAATTCCAAAAGAGGGGAAAAGATCATTATGATTTTATGATTTTAGTTATGATTTTATGGCCCGGCCCAGATGAGACCGTCTGGTTTCCAGTCATGAAGCAAGAAAGATGGTTTGGCTGGGCCTGACCAAAAGTGAATTTATTTTATATTTTATATCATTTTAGAGTTTTAGACACACTCTATTTTTTTCAAAGTACGTCCAACAAAAATTTGCTGATCGAACTTTGAACTTTCTTTGGTCTTGAATAAATGATCAGCGCCAGTCCTGGGTCAAACTAGACCTTCCGGACTAGACAGCCTGGATAAAGCCAGACCTGGGCCAGACATAGGCCAGACCTAACACTAGACTGCATGTTTAGTTTTTGATGTGACACACTCCTCCTCAAATTAGTAACGTAGTTTATGGACGGCTCCTAATCGCTAAATGGAAATGAAGATTGCATACACTGAGAGAAGGGTTTAGTGAATACTACCAAATCATTAGTCATAGCTACTACGCCATTTAGTAATATATGGACGGACCAAATATTCAGTGAAATCGACGAAGCGGTCGTTTAGTCGGTCCTACTAACCGGCGTTCAGTGACCCCCACTACCCCTGACGTCCTGTTTAGTAGCGCCTACTGTTCGCTTCGTAGCTCCCACTAATTCTATGTAGTAGGCCGCACTAAACGGCGTTCTGTTTAGTAGCCTCGACTAAACGATTCGTAGAAAGCACTAGCCTTAACTTGTTGTTTAGTAGCTCTCACTAATTCTGTCTAGTAGGCCGTACTGAACAGCGTCCTGTTCAGTAGATATGGCTATGTGATTGATTCTACAAACTAAATATGTTTAGTATATTTCATTAAACGCTGTCCGTTTTAGTAGCTTCTATTGAACTTTTCGTTCTAAATACTATTCCTGTTTAGTAAGTCTTACTAAACAGCTTCCAGTTAAGTAGGTTCTACTACACGATTTGTCCGTTCTACTATGGTATAAAAGTGGTGAATACTAAGCGCAAGGTGTTAAAGTTTGTTGTCTACTGGTCGTTTCAATATTTTCATGAAAATATTGATACTTTGATTGTGAAAAAAATTCTCTCTAGCTCCGGTGAAACGACCAGTAAACAAAAAACTTTAACATCATAATTAATTAATAGTCATAATTCATAATTATTACGTATTACCCTGGTCAAGAAAACTAACATCAAAAATTAACTAAACGCAAGGTTCTTATTCAGTTATAAAACATGATAGAAGTTTATGAAATTATTTTATTGCAACACATTTATAATATTTATTTACAATAATTTACAATAGTGAATATTTATTATCTATAATCTACTACACAGCATGTCTTAGCGTAAGAAAATTAGTCCCAGAATATGAGCAATGAGGTGATTGATTAAGTGTACTTACTTTTGAAATTCTCGATGTACTCCTCGAAATTCAAACTCTTCAAAACATCCTCCATGGTTGTATATATGATGGACATTCCAACTTGCAGTTTTTTTTTTCGAAAAAATCACTAAACTCACTGTAACTTGATTGTGGCGTCTTCGTGATGCAAAGATCAATGAAGATCGAGAACAAAATGGAGTCGACAAGTAATCGACACCAAACGGTTGTAGAAGGTACTAAATGACTAAATGATTATTTCGTTTAGTAGCTGTGACTAACCAGATAGTCAGATGTTGTGCCATTCTATGTAGTGGCATTTACTAAACGGAACCAAACGCCGTTTAGTATTTGACACTAAAGGGATAGTATAATATACGAAACAATCGTCTACTAAACGGATGTAGTACGTATTACTAAATGTGTTCTCTCAGTGTAGTAGCTATGACTAACCAGATAGTCAGTTGATGTACCATTCTATTTAGTGACATTTACTAAACGGAACCAAACGGCGTTTAGTATTTAAC
This sequence comes from Andricus quercusramuli, assembly GCA_932178445.1. Classification (NCBI taxonomy): domain Eukaryota; kingdom Metazoa; phylum Arthropoda; class Insecta; order Hymenoptera; family Cynipidae; genus Andricus; species Andricus quercusramuli. The sequence goes on from CAKNXH010001199.1 coordinate 306,327, forward strand.
ACTAAATGCATAGCATAATATACGAAACAATCGTCTACTAAACGGATATAGTACGTATTACTAAATGCGTTCTCTCAGTGTAAAAGAAGCTATCGAGCATCCCATTCCTGTTTCAATCGCAGTCACAGTCGTAAAGACGAATCAAACCTTATCGACTCTAAACAGACTCTTTGACTTACTCAAGTGAAACTTCTCCAATTAGCGTTTCTATACTGCTGAATCAACTCACATCGACCTACTGCCATTCGTCATTGCAGATCCAATTAGCGTTTCGAGCATCCAAATCCTCAGTTTTCTTTTGCTGTGCGTTTTGAAAGCTTCTAGGCGAGAGAGAGTCGTGTTTAAAAGAATGAAAAACTCTCAGAGAAAGCTGGGAAATCATTATCTAACGACTTTCTGGTATAATGCACAACACAGAGGAGAAATAAATAAAGGGAGAGATGAGAAAAAGAGGAAGCGATCCTTCTGTTGACATCCTTTCTCTTTGAAATGTACTTACTGTCGAGCTTAATGCTTTCTGTGAGATATGCGGAAAACAATATTGTTCTAAGAAAATAGTCGACAAGTTTCTAAAAAATATTATGTTACTGGAATCTGTACGCTCTTGGGGAAGTTACCTACTCTCTAAATACAAATTAGTAGAAATTTTACTAATTCGATTGGTAGCATTGTATCTGACTGTTAAATTAGTAATTTTATCACTTTCTACTAAATGAAATGGTAAGATTTATGTTACTAAATGAATTAGTGAGGGTATTCTACTAATCTGCTTAGTAGTAGCAACTTACTTATTCAATGAGTATGCAATAAATTGCTAAGGAAACATAATTTAATAATTTTAAAAATACATTCTGCTGTTTTTTGAGTTTTAATTAAGAAAGGTCCATTTTTTGTCAATACACCATATATTTTTTCAATGCAGCCAGAATGTGATCTCGTGAAATTAGGTAGAATAACAATAGCTATTTTTTGTTCCCAAATTTTTTCGAAGTTTGTGAATAAGCGGATTCTGATGGCAAAGAGTGGGTTATTACTGCAATTAATTTCAGGATGAAGCATTTATCCTAGCTTCTCTAAAATGGGTAAGTTTGTGTTCAATAGTAGTAATTAGGTGAATAGTTTAAATGGAACTGGGAAAGTGTCGTTGAAAAAAGTTAGGTTAACTAAAACTTATTTTCAAAAAAATAGAAGACCTTCGAGGAATACTGTGTGCAGCAATTGATTAAATTCATAAAAACCACTTCGATTTAGACACTGTGGTGAAAGTGGAAGGTATGAAAAGCAAATATTCGCTTATTCATATATTTTTTTCTGAAATTTGCAAGTAAGTCAAAAAGCTAGCCTTCAAAAGTGCACTGGGGTTGTCCAAATGTCCGAATGTAAATCATTATTACATATTCCATTTACATGAATGATATGACTGCTTGTCGTCTTTGTACAATGATTTTTTTCGAAGTCAAAACGGCTTTTGAATTTTTCATAATAAAGAGCAAATTAATCAAGTAACTGAAGTGACATTCGGAAATAGACAAGAAATGGAATTATCTACAAGCTGTTTTTAAAAAAAGATGAGTTTCTAGTATATACCAAATTATATTAATTTTTAC
>CAKNXH010001199.1:312933-349608 GCA_932178445.1 Andricus quercusramuli
AAAAAGGAAAGAGAGGGAATGAAACGCATGTGTTATTTGACTCTCTCGAGTTCGCCCCTTTGTTCTCAAAATCAGTCGTTTTGAAGTACTCTCAGAAGTCAGTCGTTTATTTGAAAATAGGGAAAGAATTTTTAAAAGAAAAGTTTCAAAATATTTTAAAAGAAGTTTCAAAAATTTTCATTATTTTTCTATAAACTCTTTTTATGTGTGCAGATTTATTCAATAAAAGATTTTATAACCGCGTAACTGAAGTGACATTCGGAAATAGACAAGAAATGGAATTATCTACAAGCTGTTTTTAAAAAAAGATGAGTTTCTAGTATATACCAAATTATATTAATTTTTACTAAAATACAATTTTTCCCCATATTTTATATAGGATGAGGGGGGGGGGGAGGGGGAATTTTTAGATACCTTAAATTCGCTCTGTCGGATTCAAAGAACTTATACCAGGAATTTTATTCCTAGTAGAACTGCAGTACAGAAGTTTTGGTGGGACTGACGTTACAGATTGACTCCACCATGAGACAAATCACTGCTTAATTCGGACATGATTTCGACTCGCAAAATAAATCTCGCGCATACAGGTGATAGTTGGGAGTACAATCTAAACATGAATAATACAAACAATAAAGTAGCCTCGGAAAGGACTGAAACTCGGATTGACCAAAGGCATGCACACGGTAAACGTAAAGGTCGTGTTTCGGGCGATGAATGGAGACTGGGTGTTTGGAATGCTAGAGGAGTGAATGATCTTAAGATAAGAGAACTACGAGAAACTATGCACGTAAGGAAACTAGACATTCTTTGTGTACCTGAGACGAAGAAAAAGGGTCGCGAATTTATAAAAATAGAAAATGGGGTGTTGGAAGGCGGTTGTGAAATATGGTCAGGAGTAGATAGCGAATCACAGCGTAGTCAAGGGGTCGGTTTAATTATGAATGAAAAAGCAAGACAGCATCTCATAGAGCATAATTTTGTATCACCCAGATTGCTATGGGCTAGAATGAAGGTAGGAATCAGAAGATTATTTATCATAGCGTGCTACGCACCAGTTGATAGCGATTCGAGGGAAGTTAAGGACGCCTTCTGGGACACTTTAAATGATACAATAAGTACTTGCGACCAAGGAGAAAGAATAATTTTGTTAGGAGATATGAACGGATGGGTCGGCGTCCAACGTCAGGATACAGATACAGGACGGGTACTAGGTAATTTTGGGGATCCAACAAGAAAAAATTATAACGGGGAAAAATTAGTTAGCTTATGCTTAGAGAAGGACCTATTTATTACAAATACCTGGTTTCGACATAAAATGATCCATACTTACACCTGGTGTAAAGGAAATAACCGCAGTATAATTGACTTCGTTATTGCAGATGAAAGACTAAGAGAACTAGTTACAGATACAAGAGTCATGAGGGGGGCCGAATGCAATACTGATCATTACCTTTTAGTCCCCAGGATGAACTTAGGGCGGGGGTGGAGAAGAAAGAGAACCAAACAAACGAAACAAACGCGAATCAAGGTCGAAAATTTACAGAAACCGGAATTACGAATAGATTTTCAGAATAAGATAAACGAACGCATAGATAAGGCAATTTGGGAGTCGCTTGAAAGGAACAAAGATGTAGAAGGTGCGTGGGCTTTATTGCGGGATACCATTGTTGAAACTGCGATTGAAGTGTGTGGTATGGCGAGGGTAGGAAAAAAGTCTGGCGATGCGTGGTGGAACGATGAAATTGCGGCAGCCCAACAAGAAAAGAAAGAAGCGTACAAAAGAACGTTGAACATGACAGGTCTTAGCGATGAGGAGAGAAATAGACTCAAAAATGAGTACAGACACAAAAAGAGGAAAATTAAACGTCTAGTCAAAGAGAGTAAAGAGAAAACCAGAACAGAAGAAGAGAACAAAATAAAAAACTGCTTTGAAGGAATTATGAAACTATTATTTAAAGAGATGAAGGGAAGTAAAAGTACAGAGTTTTTTAGCATCAGAAACAGCAAAGGTGAAATGCTATATGATATAGACGGGATAGTAGACGCTTTAAAAGATTCTTTTAAAGAACTATTAGGAGGTGAAGATATAGGGCAACAAAACTACGACATTGAACATAATGCATTAGAAAACCCAATTGAAAAAGTCAGTGTCACTGAGGTCAGAGATATAATTAACAACTTGAAAAACGGTAAGGCTGCTGGTTTAGACAGTATTAGCGCTGAAATGCTTAAATACGGTAGCGAGTACATACCTCACAGGTTGTGCGAATTGATAAATTTATGTTTCGAGACAGGAGAAGTCCCAGACGATTGGAGAAAGGCGATTATTGTACCAATATATAAAAAGGGAGATAAAAGCAACTGCAGTAATTACAGAGGTATCAGCCTACTAAGTACCGTAAGTAAAATATACTCAAAAATACTTATTCGTAGGGTAATGGAAATTACAGAAGAGAAGATATGGGAAGTCCAAAGTGGATTTATGCCAGGAAGATCATGTACAGATCAGATATTTAGCCTAAGACAGATCACAGAAAAAAGCTTGAGAGTAGGAAAGAAAGTTTTCTGTGCATTTATTGACCTAGAAAAAGCTTTCGACACGGTAAATAGAAGTAAACTTTGGGAAGTCCTTAAAGAGTATGGAGTGAATGGAGGGCTCCTACAAGCAATAAAAACAATATATACGGGTAGTAAAGCAAGTGTAAGGGTAAATGGGAAACTGAGTGACTGGTTCGATATTATGCAAGGCGTGAAACAAGGATGCGTTATGTCCTCGTGGCTATTTATCATATTCATGGATAAGTGTCTAAGAACTGCCCTCTTCAACGAAAAAGGTATAGATCTCGAAACCGTCAAAGTACGTGGGTTGGCTTTCGCAGATGACAAGATTGTTATGGCAGAATCAGTCGAAGACTTGCAAAGAATGTTGACTAAACTTAACACAAGCATGAAGAACATGGACCTCAAAATTAACGTGAATAAAACGAAAGTCATGGTTTTTGAGGGAAAAAGTGAGAAAACAATATGCAACATTGTCCTAAATGATGTGAGATTAGAACAAGTTGACAAGTACGTATATCTAGGTAGTCTATTCACTAGCGACGGAAAAATAGATGGGGAATTAGATAGGTGCATAAATAAGGGTAAGCAGGTTATCGGTAGAGCAGGATCCATCCTCACGAATAAAAACATATCAAAAAAAGCTAAAATGGCCATACATAATTCCATATTCGTACCAACTGTACTATACGGTAGCGAGGCATGGACCTGTCAAGAAAAGGACAGGAGAAAAATCAACGCGATCGGCATGAAACCTCTGCGCATAATATGCGGAAAAACACTGATGGACAAAGTCCGAAACGAGATAATCCTCAAAGAATATGGTACAGGAGACACGCTAGTTGACATATGGGAAAGAAATCAGTTAAGATGGTTCGGACATCTTGAAAGAATGAAAGATGAACGACTGACAAAGCAAGTATATAAAGGTAAAGTAAATGGCAGAATGCCCAGAGGTAGACCGCCGAAAGAATGGTTAGAATCTGTAAATGAGACATTGATCCGAAGAGACATAAGAAGTCATAGGAACAGAAGAGCTTGCATGAAGAAATGCATGGACGTAAAGGAAGCTAGAGTAGTATGCCAGGACAGAAATGTGTGGCGACAAATAGTTTATAAGCAGAGTGACAATAGAGTGAATGATGCCTGAAACAAAGACCTTGGATACTAATGGGCCCAAGTGGGGAACCATACATAACAATTTTGTGAGGCTCCTCACTTGGGATGATCGCTAGAGAGATTGATCAGCAACCTGGGTCGGAGCAGTGTTGCGGAGTGAACGTGTTATTTGAATAAATAACACGAAAACTCCAGATCAATCTAAAATATCTATACCATAACACATATACCTACATACCTATCTACCTTATACCATATAACGACCTACTTTACACCTATATACCTATCCCACTACTTTCCAACCGAGCAAGTCACGCCTACCCCGAAAGGGAAATGGCTTAATGGTATAATAATAATAATAATAATGTCTCTAGCCTCGGAGAATTCAGTCGGAAAATTCTAACTTTCTAAGTGCTGCCTTAAAAATGATGCTTCAAGCAGGGTAAAAGTTGAATAGTCTTATTCAAAACAATTTTGTTATTCGTACCAACAAGTGAATGTAAAATCATTCTTTTTTATAAAGTTTCTAGTATCTATCGAAAATTGAAAATTATGTACTTTTTGTAAAATAGTATTTTCCAGTCAACATGATTTTTTAAAACATAATATTGATAGCAGACTATGTTACATGAAAGTCGACGTACCATATAGTAATTAACTAATAGTTTGATAAAGGTTTTATTTTTTGATCTCTGACTCGCAGAAAACTCACTCAATGTAAATTAGAAGATATGTAGATGGTTAAAATTTAACAAAATTAATTTACAACTTCTAAGTCAAATTTATGGGTTAAAATTCTCATTCAATTGTTGTTACGAATGAAAAGGTTGTTTTAAAGCAGATTTTAAAGTATTTTTTCATTTTCTAAACTTACACTTTTGAGGCAGCCCTTATAATCACCAGATCTAGTTTTACTAGGGCACAAATTTTAAACAGAATCTAACACTCTTTTGTCTTCCAATAAGCCTTTTTTGAACCACCTTACTGTTAAACTGCGGATACCTTAAAATAAACGTAGTAGATACTTCAAAGCGCGAAAATTTTAATTTAGTTTATTTAATTTTTTCAATGAAAATTTAACTATTATACTTTTGTTTGAAAATTGATCGTTTTTAGTTTAAAATTCGAATATTAATCTTCTTCATGAAGAATTCAACAGCTTGTTTGCAATTTTTCTCTCCCTTGACTGAAAAATCTTTTCAAGTTGAAAATTCAACTCATGTTGAAAAGTAGTTTTTTTGTCGAATTCAACTGTTTCTGATTAAAAATTAATTTTTTTCTATGTCAACTACTACATTTTTCGTTCAGAATTCATCTTTTTTGAATTACAAATTTAATTACTGAGTTGAAAGCTGAACCTTTTTTGTTTAAAATTGATTTTTTTGTTTTTCAAGATTCATTATTTTAATTCAAAATGTATCTCTTTGGTTGAAAAGTTAGCTATTTTCTTGAAAATTTGTTTTTACTTTAACAGAAAATTAATTCGTTTCGAAACTGAAAATGTCATTATTCCAGTCGAATATTCCAACATTTTATTAAAAAATGTATCTCTTTAGTCTAACATAATACAAAATTTAAAATGTAACCATTCAATTTTAGGTTGAAAAGTTATCATTTTTAGTTGAAAATTCAACTATTCCAGTCAATGGTTCACCATTTTTACCATTTTACCATTTTTACTCAAAATAGCCTTGTTAGCACTCCTAGAGCAAGAACTATTAAGTCTAACGACTTAATTTTTTGCATGGAGATGTGTTCTGCGTATCTAATGCGAGGAAAAATACTGAGAACTCTGAGTTAAATGCTCATTATAGCGTTACTATGCAAAAACATTACAATTTAGGCTTTTTGATTCGAATATTCTCATAATCGACTCAAACTTGGCTCAAAACCAGCATACAGGATCGATTTTTTTTAAAGTGGAAAAATTTAATCATAAACTCTTCGGGTCGATGTTAAAAAAATTATTCGCAAATTTAAATCGAAACAACATAAGAAATTGGAAGTTTTCCAAATGTCCAGTAGGGTGGTCCAAGAATGCATTGGATTTTTTTTTCTTGAATGTCTATGATATTGAGAGGCTTCGCTAGGTCTATGAACACGTATTTCCTGTGAGAAAAAAAAAGTTTTGGCAAATTTTGTTCGGAATCGTCAATATTAGGCAAAGCGAGTCAAAACTCAACATTTCTCTTATCAATAATCTATAGAATATAATTTAAATAATAACTTTTTTAATATCAACCTTAATCTGTTCCATAGGGTACCAAGAGAACCCCATATAAGTGAAAAATTAGGTTTTATGAGTTTTTGACGCTAAATTACATTTTTTTCAGTTTTTTAAATAAAAATTGTTTCATACATATCAAATTTTCTTTTAAAATAGAGTTAGAGAATCGCAGCATTTTTCGAATTTTCAAACTTATTTTAAACTTTTCACTTAGAGTGAAGAAATAGCCAAGTAGATTTGAAAGAAATAACAGTTCAAACCATTTATGATACTATCTCAGAATAATGCTAGAAAGATGCAGTTTTAAAAAAAATGTTCCACTTTTTGTCCACTTCTTGATAAGAGTAGGGTCATAATTCAAGTTAACAAATATAATCCTGTAAACAATTCATTATTATTTGTAATGCTAGTGTCTTTGAACAATGAGAGAAAATTGCGGTTTATTTATGAAATTTTGAAACTTTTGTTCACTTTGCACTTAGTGATGTGAAAATTAATGCAAGTTAACAAACGTAGTTATTGAAACAATTTATTACTATCAATAACTATCTTTTCTCAATAATTATTAAAAAACTGCGGTTTTTTCTAAATTGGCTTACTTTGTTGTGAGGTTTTAGTTCTGAACAAATAATCAATTAACATAAAAAAAAAATAATTTTTTAAAGAATTTCTTTTTTTTGTGAATACACTTTCCGAAAATAAAATAGATGTGTGAAATATTTTTCAACTTTCCTATACATATTATATTAAATATGAGTTTCCCTTGCAGTAATTACTTAGAGCCTTTTTGTTTTAATTGATAATTTTAATAATATCTATCAATTTTTCCTCACTAAATAGTAAAAGAAAAGCTGAAAATTTCAGATAAACCCGCATCTTTCTAGCATCACTCTACTCTAAAAGAAGATAGGTATAAATTACAAAATAAACGGTTTGAACAATTATGTTCATCATCTTACATTAATTATTATCTCACTAAATAAAAAGTGGACGAAAAGGTAAAAGAACCAAAATTATCTAGTATTAATTGAGGAAAAGATGGTTAAAAACAATAATCATTTGTTTAAACAATCAGGTTTGTTAAATTTTATTAAACTTCTCTAAAAGTGAGACGTGAGCAAATATTGAAAAAAATGGTTTAAACCATTATTTTTGTCAACTTGAATTAATTATTACCTCGAACTTCGTAAAAAGTTACATACGTTTCCAACGAGAGGATGTTTCAATCTTCAATCAAAAACAATTATCATGCCAAAAAGACGATTTTTTTACAAAAAAGTTTAATTTTCAACCTGACAATATGAATTTTCAACAGAAAAGTTCATTTTCAACTAAATAATTGAATTCTTTATCAAAAATAATTCAATCTTCAACCCAAAAGGACGACTTTTTAAAAAAGTTCCATTATCAACCAAAAAAGATGAAGTCTCAACAAAAATATAACACTTAATATTTCATCCAAAACAGATTTTTCAGTTTTTCCTTCTGACGATTATATTTTTAGTTAAAAGTGTTATTATTTGGTAGATGATTCAACAATTTGGTTAAAAAGTCATCCTTTGTGATTGAAGCTTCCACTTTTTTATTGAAAATTAGGTACAAAATTAATTTTTTGTCAAAGATTCATATCTTATTGTTGAAAATATAGTTAGAATATTTCTTGTTCGAAAATTCAACTATTTTTTCAAACTTTTTTTGTTCTGTTCGAAAGTTTATCTGTTTTAATGACGTTTTCATCTTTTTTATATGAAAATGCAGCAGCTTGGTCATCTTCGTCGGTTGCATTCAACTATTTTTTATTCAAAGTTAAAATCTTCTTCGTTGGAAATATATTTTTTTGATTTTAAATTCATTTCTTTTGGTAGCTTCTTTTGTTTAAAAATTAAACTAATTTGTTAAAAATTTGATTATTTCATATGAAATTAAACTCTTTGGTTGAAAATTCTTTTTTTCGTTGTTGAAATATCAACTAATACATTCTTCGTTAAGAATTCACCTCATCGTTGCAAATTTAACTGTTTTCTAAGAAATTCGTCTTTTTGTCTTGAAAATTGAAATATTTGATTGAAAATTCATCTGTTCTTGGTTGAAGTTCAATCTTTTTTTATTAAAAATTCTACCTCTCTTTGCCTTTAAACTTCAACTCTATGGTTGTAAATGCAACTGTTCGGTTAAAAATTAATTTTTTTGATTAAAAGTTCAACTATTTGATGAAAATTCAACTGCTTGGCTGAAAATTTGTCTATATCCTCACGGAAAATTCCTCTTTTTGAATTGAAAATTCATCTTTATTTGTTGAAAATTCAACTGTCTTCTAAAAAGTGCAATTACCTGGTTGCAAATGCAACTGTTTCTGTTTGAAGTTTGATCTGTTTTGTATGAAAATTCAACTTCTCAGTTGTAAATTCATCTTTGTAGGTCAAATTTCGACGATTCGTTTAAAAAATCAAATATTTTGTTAAAAATTTCTATTCACGATATAGTTTCCAAGCCTTTTAAATTCCGTTTCTTAGCTTTTTGCTGAGACATTTTTTTTCGTTTCCCTCTTATCCAGTATCGCGAATAATGTCGTCGTTGAACGATCCTCCCTACTCGAAGATCAGGGCTTCGAACCTGGAAAAAAACAGGTTGGAGTAAAGAAATGCAAATCTTTCCTCTCGGCCCTCGACCGCAACCAAGAGCCATTCTCTGGTTCAGCATCTTCCAAGCTGCCTTGTAGCCATTCGCAAAGTCTAAAAATAGAATGTAAATGCATTTATCTCCACATTTATCTTCCCTCTGAAGGTAATTAATCCCTGGAATCCCAAGTAGAAAAATAACTTTCTCCAGACCGGGATATGTATTACAGATTAAAAGGATTTATCCTAATGCTGATATCATAAAAAATGAACTTTAGAATCGAAGGTTACTACTACATTCCTACAAATCTTACATAAAAGCCTTGAATAGTGAATCTGATAATAATGAAAGATTGAAAATGAATTAACAGAATGACTATTTTGCAATCGAATCAGATAAATAGATATAAAGTCTGTCAACAAATATTTTATATGCAAATAATAGACAATGCAATAATGTGGAACGATTAGAGAATAATAAAACTGATCGGCGCCTGTAAGGTTCTTGATTTTAGATAAAGGAGTTGATTTATAGAATAACAATTGAAGTCTATAGAGATTAGATTATATCATTAAATTTTAACAATGCCTATTTCGAAAGCAGCACTTTCAAATCTAAAAAATGTCTGCCGTCTTGAGTATATATTTGGCAAAATTCGATTGCTTGATCAACCGAATCAAATGCCATTTTGGGATTCTTATTTCTTGATCCATTAGCTTCTTTTCCTTCACTCAACCTGTCGATGATTCAGACCGTAAAGTCTTATTACACATGACTAAACACCCCTTCCATTTTCCAAAACTTCTACGAAACCTGAGGCTTCTAAACTGGCTGGGAAACCTTATGATAATTAAGGCGATCTTAATAAGATTGCAGTGCTGAAGATGAGAAGCATCTACATGTAGAGATACATATTACAAGTAATTAATAATTTACTCAAGATCAGAATATTAATAAAAAAACAAAGATATGGGTGATTCTTCGCATGGTGAGAAATCAATGACGCACAAATCTGGAGACAACATTTAACATATGATAATAAAGAGAATAAATATTCTTGATAGATTATGAGATTCTGATTTTCTTGAAGATATCAAATCGAACAATATTATCACGTCAAAAATAATTATATTTTGCATATGGTTTTAGTAGAAACCATAGCTTGTATTTTGAAAATGGCACCAGAGGCAGTCCAGTCGATGACGTTTTGACTGTGTCCAAGCAAAGGTTTTGATGAATTGAAGAGAACATACTAGTTGATTCTAATAAGTGTTTTTGCTGGCCTGAGAAAAGATTTTCATTGAATAAACAAAATTTGTAGTTCATCTAACCATAAAGGACCCAGCACAATTTATATTGTAATTGATTAGCATGCGATTTCTTTATCTTGTGTGAATTATTTAGTAGTTTATTTAACTTCCTTAGTTAATTAAATTCAAAAAAATTTTAAGGTATTTCATATCAAACACTTAATCACGCAATCTTAGATAATCACACAGATTCAAGCAATATTGCGAATTTTCACATGAGCATTGAACCCCAATCAATCCTGTTTCCGAAGCTCTTATTTTGATAAAATTCACAAGAAGAGGCAATTAAACAGCAAGCTATTTACAATATAAATTGTACAGGATCCTTTGTTTATTCGATTAAAAAAAAATTGTTATGATGTTTTATCAAAAACATAATCACGCAATCTTAGATAATCACACAGATTCAAGCAATATTGCGTATTTTCACATGATCAATGAAACCCAATCAATCCTGCTTCTGGATCACTTATTTTGATAGGGATCACGGAGATGCAAACGGATTACATTTTAATTTTTTTATTCGTGACGCTACGAACTCTCGCACATGGTTGCACGTGCTTTTCAACAAAATATTTTGTTCCATTCAACCAAACATATTGCTTCATTCTGGTAAAATCTTTTTTTAAATCATTTGGTCGATCCAACCAAGTAATTATGTTGAATCAACAAAATATTTCCTAGAATCAAAAAAATTAAGAACATTTATTGTATGGGTGCAAATGCCAAATATAGTACCCAGGATAGTTTCTAAGGCGTTGAGAATATTGAACAATAAGAGTCTCTGCAAAAGAATTTTATTCAGTAAGACAATCCTATTTATCAATTTAATTTTCTTTCAAAGATAAATTATACATACAAGCTAGACTAGATTCGAACATTGTCGGTACGACTAGCGCGATTGCTACTAATAATCATTGCTGATAAAATTCTTTGTTGCATGAACTCTAGCATAAATATTGTTGCCTTATTGAACATGATACACCAGCCACACCAGTCGATGTCAAGGTACAAAATTTGAGAAATTCTTGAATTTTTTTTTATAAACTTCTCACCTGATGTATCCTCTTGAAAAGGTCAGAAATATCCCTACTAGGTCTCACCAAATGCGGTATCTCATATTATTTTCAACTATTTTGTTTCAAATCTCCATCTCACCATATTTAGGACCAACTTATCGTGGTTCAATGTCAGCAGTGATTTTTGATAGTACTCGCGCTATTCGTAGCGACAATATTTCCTATTGTAGTGTAAAAAATCATGTTGTCTTATAAATTTTCGAAAGCTGCCAACAACTGGGAAAGTGCCAAGACTTGGTGCTCTTATGTAGTCCTTTTATAAATAGTAAAATGAAAATATAATAAACAGAATCTTCCTATCGACCTGTTGAGCTCTTCTTGTGGCTTTAAACTCTAACGGCTAGTTGTGTTTTCTGGCATGGCGAGTGAATTTTTTCCTTGTTGGAGAACACGTTAGCACTGTTTCTGCAGGTGGCAGTGGGACATAAGCGCAAATACGATTAGTCGAGTTGCGACAACGGGTGTACCACATAGTCGCTTGTAGAAGAAATCTAGAGCGCGAGGTGTTGCCTTCTATTAATTCGTAGAGGACAGAGAATATGAAATATGATGGTAGCACAATATGCTCGCTCTACTATTAAAATTACGAATGAGTGCATACTTGCGCATACATACCGCATGTCTTTTATATTTATTCCTTCTCGTAGACAAACTACATTTTTATTATACAAATTTAGCACTGAGAATATGAGATGAATAAAATGTATCTTTCACTTCAACTATCGTCAAAAGTCAATTAAATTATTCATTGATTTGATTATTTGTTTAAGAAATTTCATTAAAACTTTTCCAAATAAAAGTGGGAGGTTCTGGAATAAAATAATATGCATGTTAGTAATCATCACCATCATCATCACCATCATCATTATATATAAACAACGAGCGTCCTTTTTTCTGCAGGGTTTATCATACCCTAGAAATTATCCGATTTGCTTTGAAGACAGCTCAAATTGAAGGTCTTGGTATTTTTACGTGCATTCAAAAATGAAATTTGCCATGTCCTTCTAATTTTTTGATTTTATCATGGATTCAAAAATTAGAAAATGTTTGTTTTACACTACTATGCTGCAATCTTTCCTTTTAGACTGATTGTTTTCGAAGATGGCTCAAATTGAAGGACTTCGACATGATGTTCATACCAAAAAAAACTTTGCTATCTCATACAAATATTTCTTTGTTATCAAAGATTGAGGAATGAAAAAGTCAGGAAATTTCATTCTTTAGACGGCTGTGTTGAAAGTTTTTCTATTTATCCGATTTCTGCAGGTGATTGTTCAAATTGAAGGTCTTGGAACTTAGATGTGCGTAAAAAATGAAATTTTGTATTTCAAACTGATGTCTTTTTGTTATTAAAGACTGAAAAGAGAGAAAAATTAGGAACATTTCTTCTTTATTTTTTTCATTGCTGGAATCTTTTCGTTTACTTCGATTATCTTCGAAGATGGCTGAAATTAAAGGTCTTGCCATTTAGATGTGTATAAGAATATGAAATTTGTTATCACATTCTGATTTTTTTTATCATCAAGCATTCGAGAAAAAACGCCTACCCCGAAAGGGGTAGGCGTATGTCATCCTGATGTGTTTTTGTTATCAAAGATTGAAGAATGAAAAAATTAATAAATTTCACTTTTTAGATGATAATGCTCTAAACTTTTCTTATAGTCCGATTTCTTTTGGAGATGGTTCAAATTGATGTTAAATGATTTAGTCTTTTTTGTAGAAAATTTAGTCTTCTTCGTTGGAAATTCCTGCTTTGTTTGAAAATTCAAAAATTGGTTAAAAAATTAATCCATTTTAGAGAAAATTCAACAATTTTGTTACACATTTTCCTGGTTGAAAATGCATCGTCTTGCATAAAAACTGAACTATTTTGTTGAAAATTCAACTATTCGGTTGAAAATTGATGTATTTTGTTAAAAATTCAACAAATTAATTGAAACTAAAGCTAATTTGGTAAAAATTGATTTTGTTGGCTGATGATCCATCATTCAAGTTGAAATTCTTTTTTTTAATTCAACTATTTTATTAGAAATTCTTTATTTGTTTTGTTTGAATAATCATTGTTTAAGCTGAAAAATTAACTATTTCATTTTTTGTTCACAATTTATATTCTCTAGTCCAAAATTCATGCACTTTGTTGCATAACTCGACCTTTTTGTTAAAAAATTATTCTTCTTTTATTCGAAAATTTTGATTGAATTTTAATAATTCAAACCTTCATTGAAAATAAATTTCTTTGTTAGAAAATTTAACTATTTTGTAGACGTCTTTTTTCATTCAGAACTATTTTTTTTTTACTGAAAATTTGACTTTTCCATTTTTTTGTTGAAAACCCATAATTTATGTTAAATATTTAACTATTTGTTTGAAAATTGATATACTCTTATGAAAAATCAACTATTTTGGTTGAAAATTGACATATTTTGTTAAAAATTCGTCTCTTTTGGTGAAAAATTAATTTGTTTGCTCGAAAATCCATGTTTTTGGTGAGAATTTTTTTTTCCAATTTATCTTGTTGAGTCGGAAATTCGTTATTTTTTGTTAAAAAATTTCATTTGTTGAAAATTGGTCTTTTTTGGTAGAAAAGTATTCTTCTCGGTCGAAAATTTATGTTTTCGGTTGCAACTTCAACGATTTGTATTCATTCAATATAATCTTTCTTTCTTCAACCAAATTTTAGTGTGCGTTTACCATCTTTCAGTTCGCCTTTTGTTATTGTAACACGTCTTGAATTAACCAAATAATCATAATAATAATCTTCTAAATAAGGCAGAAGTAGTCCACACTAAATTTCCTTTCATCTATTACATGAGCGTGATAAATTTTGTCACTAAAATTACACCAACAGTAACTTCTTAATAGATTCATTAAATTTCTATGACAACGCTGTAAATACTTACTCTTAACTCTGAATTTAATAATATATATTACGCCTTTAAATTTCTTTAAATAATAAAAGATAAAAGTAGTGTATATTTTTCTCGACTAAAAATTTATTTTTAATGCAAATATTTTTATATCAGCCGTGGCACCAGTATATATTTTTCAAGATGCCAGTGCGGCCATATATCCAAGTGATATACGCTGATAGTGGATACGAAGGTCAACATTGCGTGTTCATGTGTACCTGAGCGTATAAGCAACGTAAATGCTCAAGAACGAGAAGCTGTCCTATGGAGTTTTATGGGTGGGACATTAAAAGTAGATTCCAGTCAGCTTGGCACTATTTGCTACTATTTGCATAGGAATTTATATTATTGGTGAGATATGACAGTTTTCCATGCCAATGCCGCCTTGATGAAATTGCAAAATAATCATAACATCAGTGGTGTAGTCGAGTCTTGGCGGGACCAGACGCCGCCAGGGTAAATTTTGAAGGCCTGGCGGCCCCAAACCACTTTTTTCACACGGAAAGTTTTTTCATCCATTAAGTACGTCACCAATTTTTGGCTTTTTCGATCTCTCCTTCCCTCAAACAAAGGTAACGTTTCTGCTGGCTAAAGACGGAACTTATGTTTATAAATTCTTTTAAATAAAATTAAAGTGGATAACATATTGAATTCAATGCGAAACACTGTATGTTTCTGAGGTTTCAAGCCGAAATATATTGCATTTTCAATAAAATAGTAGAATTTTCATCAAAAAAATATTTTCTACCCAAAAAGATGAATTTTGAACACAGAAAGACGAATTTTCAACAAAAAAATTAATTTTCAAATAAGCAGGTGTTCCAAGCCAAAAAAAAATAATTTTTTCGAAGCCAGTTGAATTGTTGACAAAAAAGTTACTTTTTAACCAAAAAAGATACATTTTTAATCAAGAAGGATGACTTTTCTCCCGTAAGAGATGAATTTTCAATCCAAAACGATGAATTTTCAACAACGTAGTGAAAAATTCGACTAAAAATGAGGACTTTAACAGAATAGTTAAATTTTTCAAAAATAACTATATTTTCAACAAAATAGTTGCATTTCTAACCAAATAACATAGTGGAATTTTCAACATATGTACAGAGATGTATTTTCAATCAAGTGGTTTAATTTCCAAGTAAAAAAGATTAAAATTCAATCAAATATTTGAATTTTTAAGACAAAAAGAAAAATTTCATAGAAGACATTCGAATTTACATAATAAAAGTTAATTTTCAAACAGGAAAGATGATTTGTCTACCATGAAAGATGAATTTCCAAAAAAATAGAGTTTTTAGGCAAAAAAGTTAAATACTTTAGAAAGCAGTGGACTTTCAAATCGGAAAAGATACATTTTCAACAATAAAGGTTATTTTTTAATTCGGAAAGGTGAATGTTTGAGAAGATAGTTGAATTCTCAAGCAAAAAGTTGAAATTTCAACAAACCAGAATAATTTTGTACCCAAAAAGGGGACTTTCCAACAAAATATATGAATATCCTACCCAATAATTGAATTTCCAACAAAAAGATGAATTTTCAAAAACGAGATTAATTTTTTACCGAAAAAACAACTTTTCAACAAAGTACATAATTTTCCTAAAAAATAGTTGCATTTTTAACTTATACAGTGTAGAGGATCATGTTTCAACTAAATAAGAAATAGTTAAATTTTCAGATAAAAACATGATTTTTCGAACAAGAAGATTAATTTTCTATAAAGAAAGACGAATTTGCGACTCATCCAATGTACAGGATAAAGTTTTAACCAAACCTGGAATAGATACATTTTCAAATAAAAAAATAATAATTTTTAAGAAAAATGAATTTTCAACAGAGCTGTTAAATTCTCAACAACAACAAAATGAATTTTTGACCAAACAGATTAATTGTCTACCAAAAAAGACGAATTTTGACAAAAATGAATGATCAACAAATTTATTTGATTTTACAGCCAGAAAGACAAATTATCTGCAAAAGTAGAATTTTCAATCCAGAAATATGATTTTTCAACCAAGAATTTTTATTTTCAACCTAATAGTTTAATTTTCTACCAAATTGTTGAATTTTCAAGCGGAAAAGATTAATTTTCTACAAAACAGAATTTTTAACACCTAAGTTAATCTAAACGCAGCTTTAAGTCCAAAAAAACACGAGCTTCCAACAAAATACAAGCTCCCAACAAAATACATTAATTGTTAACAAAAAAGTTGAACTTCAAACTAATAAAAGATAAATTTTCAACCAATTAGTTAAATTCCTTAATAAAAAAGATAATTTTTTGATGAAAAATAGAATAGTTCAAATTGTCAGTTGAAAAAAATTATTTGCAACCAAACATGAAACGAATTTTCATCAAAATATTTAATTTTTCAACCAAACAGATGAACCTTCGACTAAAAAAATCAATTTTTGACACAGCAGTTAGATTTTTTATAAAAGAAGATGACTTTCTGACAATACAGTTGCATTTTTAACAGAAAAGTTTTATTTTGGATCAAATAATAGAATGTTTAACCAAACGAGAGATTAATTCCGAACTTAAAATATAATAATAGCCTTTTCAATAAAAATTATACTTTTATCCAAAAATGTAGTTGGTAAAATAATTTACGGAAAATTCCGCCGGGCCACTTTTTCTTTTAGGACTACACCACTGCGTAACATGCATATAAGTAATCGCAACTTGCAAATACATATATAATTATAACATGCAAATCATCATGGCATTACACAAAGCAATACGACATTCTTTTTTTTCCTTGGCACCGTTACACATTTTACTGACATTACTTACTGATTATCCTGGGACTAATTGTAAGAAAATTGTAGAGACTATTAGCGGAAACTTGAAATGACTCATAGATTCTAATTTTTAATATCCTATGACTAATTTCTCAATTTGTATATGCAATTAACGAATGAGCTATTACTGAAGAATGTTTGAAATCACGCGGACCGACAAAAATTAATTTTTTTTGTGGTTAATTCTGAACCAATCTAGCCGGAAAAGAAGTAGTTTCGAAATCTAATTTTGAATTGTGAATTTTCCTTATGCTTTGATTTCGGCCCATACATGAGATATGTAGTAGATTTCATTTCGATTTTTAATGAAAAATTCCGTTTTATTCAATTCAAAGTTGGTAACTTAGATAATATTTAGAACTGAAGCCCAATAAGAAGATCCAACTATATTTTTCGGTAAAAGTTCATTTTTTTGTATTGAATAAGCTACTATTATATTCTTCGTTCGGGATTCATCTCGTTTGATTAAAAATTCTATTATTTAGTTAAAAATTCTATCATTTGGTTGAGAATTTTATTCTTTCATTGAAAATGTAACTATATTGTTGAAAAGTCATTTTTCTAATCAAAAATTCAATTACTCTGTTAAGAATTAATTTTTAAGTTGAAAGTTCATTCTCGTTTTTTCGCTTAAATTCGAACTGAATTAGTGAAACCCAATAAGAGAATGAAAATATTTTTGTCAACAAATCGTTTGTTTTCCTTCGAAATTAATTTTTTTACCTGGAAATTTAATGATACCATTTAGAGCTGAAAATTCATTTAAATAGTTTGAAAATTCCTCGTTTTTGGTAGAAAGTTTAAATATTTTTGAAGAAATTTTTTTTTAACGAGTTTCTTGTTTAAAGAGGTAAATCTTTGGTTGAAAATGGATTGGTTTTTGTTATGATTTTGACTTTTTCTGTAAAAATTTGTATTTTTTTATTAAATTCGACTGTTTTTCATTTTAATTTAAATCGTTCTTGGTCGAATTATCAACAATAACATTTTTCATTAAGAATTGATCTTTCTTGGTTGAAAGTAGAACTATTTGTTGAAAATCTATTTTTTATGGTTGCAAAATCATCGTTTCAGTCAAAAATTGATATCTTTGATTGGAAATTTAAATATTTGGTTGAAAATGTGTTTTTTTGTTGTTGAGAATTGATTGTTTGAACTCGAAATGTAATTATTCAATTCTCGTTTTTCAAATTCGTATTTGCATTTAAAAAATGATCTATCCTACTTTTAAATCCATCTATTCGATTAAAAATTCCCGTATTTTGTTGGAAAATTTTCTTTTCTGATAGAAAATTAGTCTCCTAGTTTAAAAATCCAAACTTTCTAGTTGAAAATTCAACTACTTGCTTTGAATGCTTTTGTTAAAAATTCATTCGATTGCTCTTGGTGATTCATCATTTTAGTTGAAAATTCATCTTTTTTGGTTAAGTAAAATTCAACTACTCAGTTGAAAGTTCAACTGCTTCTCTTTTTGGTTCAAAAATATCATAATTTAGTTGAAAATTAAATTCATAAAATCAAATTTTTGTGTTTAAAATTCAACTGTTTTGCAGCAAATTCATGTATTTTATTAAAAATTCAATTTCTTTGGCAGAAATTATTCTATTTGTTCGAAAATGTGTCTTTTTGTTTGAAAAATTACTCATTTAATTAGGAATTTATCTTTTTCGGGTAAAAATCTAACTCATTCGTGAAATCTGGAATAACTTTATGAAAAATTCTTTTTAAAAAATTTTTAGCTATGTTGTTGAAGACGTCGTTTTTTATGGAAAAATGAAACTGTTTCAATGGAAATTTGTCCTTTTGGATTTAAAATTCATCTGTTATGATAGAAAAGTCATGTTTCTGGGTCAAAAGTGAACTTTTCTGTTGGAAATTCAACTTTCTTCTCAGAAAATCGGCTTTTTAGCATAAACAATGTATGAAAATGAATTTACACACATTTAAATGAAATTTAATGTACACGTATATATTGAATGTAATATAAATGTTATTTTTCTAATATATAATGCATTTCATATTAGAAATGAGTTGATAAATAATAATATACACACTGAGAAAAACTTTGGAACCAAGGAAATGCATTTACTTGAATCCTATTTCTTAGTTAGCATCAAGAAAATTTACTTTCTCATTAATAATTTTTATTTTAACCAGACATAAGATAAACATGAAATTTAGGTCAAAAACAGTTGAAGTCGACTAAAAAACACGAATTTCCAATCAAGTTGTTCGATCCATTTTCTACCAAAAATAAAATAGTTAAATTTTCAGTTAAATAATTAACGTTCAATAAAAATAAAAAAATCTTAAACTAGTCATATAATCAACCAGAAAAAATTAATTTATATCAAAGGAGTCGATATTTTATACAAGTAGTTGCATTTTTGAACAAATATTTGAATTTTTATCTGAAAAAGAATTATGAACTAAAAAGATGAATTTTCAATAGTAGTTAAGTTTTTATTTAAAAATAATAATGCCAACCCAAAAAAAAGGATTGTCAACAAAATGTTTCAATTTTAAACCAAAGGGATGAATGTTCAAACCAAAATAATAAATCTTCAACCAACAAAATTAATTTTTAACAATGGTGTCCTAAATTTCATCCATGCAGTTGAACTTTCAACAAAAAATATAGATTCTATACGAAAAATGTAATAGCTGATACTTCAAGCGAAAAATATTTAAATTCCAAATGAAGAACAGTTGAAGTCAACCAAAAAAGACCAATTTCTAAGCAAGTAGGTTAATTTTAAACTAACGAAGATCAATGTTCAACCAGAAATGGAATGGTTGAATTTTTAGTTTAAAATATTGAAGTTCCGCCAAAATAACAAGAATTTTAAACTACAAAGTTATATTTTTAACTAAGAAGATGAATTTAAAAACTGAAATGATGAATTATCAACCAAAAAAGTTAATGTTTAACAAAGATGTTTATCTTTTATCCAAGTAGTTGAATATTTTCAACAAAAAAAGATGAATTCTCAACGAAATATCTAATAGTTGCTATTTCCACCAAAATTTGTTTACTGTGTAAATTTGCAATAAGGATTATCGATTGGATTAAAGCATGTTGGATTTTGATATAATTGCATTATTTTCCTATATGAATAATTCCAGAATTACACCATTTGATCTGATTTAATTTGAAAACCGATGGAGATAAAGATTTTGAGAAGATTAAGGATTTTTCAGATCAAGAAAAGTTTAAATTTACCAATAATTACATCAGAATATACGAATTAAAAATATCTAAATGAAAGAAAAAAAACCCTTTCATTTGATTTTTTTTCAAATATCTATATTCAAAAAATAATGTTCTAGTGCAAAAAAGTACAAATTTGAGACCTTTCATACTGATGCAAAAGTATATTAATAGAACAATATTTTTTTAAATTAAAAATAATAAATTCAGAATAAATCAAAATTCCAACTCCTCTTTAACGGCAAATATTCAAATTCAACAACGAAATTCTTGGAAATGACGAAAACCCAAAAAAATAAATATATTAGCCAATGTAAAAAAGAAGTTGTAGCCTTTCAAGACGTAAATATGTCGTTCAAACCTCCCCCCATACTTCACCTCCCCTACTCCACCAACATTCCCCTACTTCCCCTCCCCACACTTCAAATTTCGTTTCCCCTCCCTCCCTAAAGTTCTTTCTCATCTACTTCCCCCTCTACTTACTTCCCAACATTTCTCCTCACTTTCTCTACCCCCCTCATTTCCCTTCTGCCTGAGTTCATTGAGTTGTGACCAAAACTATGAGAAAAGAGGGAAAAAAAGAAGAGCAAACTCTGTATGCCCTTTCTTCTTTTTTTCTTTCGCCTGTTTTTTTTTATATTTTTTTTGGAACAAAATGAAAAAATATGTACAAAAATCTACCAACTGCGACGAAAAGAGATAATGAACCTCGGCCCCCAAACGGGTGGGAAAGTGAGGGGAAGTATGGGAAGGGAGGGATGAGTCGGAGAAGGAGTTGTGAAGAGTGAAGAACTTTGAGTGGTGGTGTGAGGGGGATTAGGGGAAGCGATAGTGGGCGAGGAGAGGGGACTTTAGGGAAGGAAAAGTAGGGAACATAGGTAATGTGAGAGGTGGGGCTTAGGGGATGCGATGATAGGAGAAGTAGGAGAAGTATCGGAGGGAAATAGGAGAGAAAAGTAGGGTATGGAATGAAAAGAAGTGTGAAGAGCTTAAATAGGAGATAAGAGGAGAAGTACAGAGAGTGGATGTGTGAAAGTTGTGGTGGGGAGGGTGAAAATTAATAAAAAGGTTATGGGGGAGGACTTATGAAGGGGTATGTGATGAAGGGGATTACGGAAGTCAGCATAGGAGGGGCATAGAAAGGATAGAAGTGGGGAGAAGTAGAGAGAAGGAATATCAGGTGTAGAACAGTGGATGGAAGGAGTAAGGGGCAAGTGAATATTTACTTTTCTAAATTACTTGAATTGAATTTTCTGTAGTGGTTTTTCTTGAATTCATAAATATCTTGAACGTAAGAACTTGCAGAATTTTCTGATGAATGAAGGATAAAATAATCTATTTTTAGCGATTATTACTGAAAGATTGCATTGAAATCCGCTTAACGGTAATGCATGGTCTGCGTTTCCTGTTTGCATCAAAACATTAACTTCCATAATTTATGAGACTTTAATCAACAGTAGCGCATTCATAAAATGTGCGCCACGTCAGCCCTGAGATATGAGGAACAATATCTGTTAAACTTGTTTTTTTTACCCTATCTTCTTTTTTAAGTTTGCGGTAAACTTTATCTGTTCCAGAATTTGTTTCAGGATGTTTAATAAAGATACGAAATTAGTTGTAAAGAAGGATTTTTAATAGTTGCATTAATAACCAAATAATTTAACTTCTAAGCAAAAGAGACGAATTTTTAGTAAAATAGTTAATATTTTAAACTAATAGATGAATTTGTGAGCGAGAAAGACGTATTTTTTCAAAAGTCAGTTGAATTTTCAACAAAAATTTATTTTTAACCAAGAATTGAATCTTCCACCAAATAGATGAAATTTTAATCAAGAATAATGAATTTCAGTTGAATTTTCCACTAAAAAAGGTATTTTTCTAACCAAAATTGGAATCGTCTAATTTTAAGTTTGAAAAATTAATTTTCTGAATAAGGAAACAAATTTTCAATCAATTGATTTCAACCAAAAAAAGTGATTTGGAACCAAATAGATGAATCCTCAAACAAAAAGATGAATTTTCAACATACAAGATGAGTTTTCTAACACAAAAAATTTTTTTTAACGAGATACATGAAGTTTCTACCAAATTTTAGATGGAAAACTATATTTCTAACTAAGAAGGAAAGATATTTTTAACAAACTAGTTCAGCTTTCAACCAAGTAGTTGAATTTTTAACCAAAAAAGAATAATTATATTTTCATTTAAAAAATTAAGTTTTTACCAAAGAGTGAAAACTAATTTTTTTTAAACAGTTAAATTTTCCATTAAGGAGATGAATTAGTAACTAAAATTATTCAACTTCAACGCAAAATTATCTTAAACAAAAAAATAAGGACTTTTTAAAAGTAATTTAGCTTCCAACAAAGTTGTTAATTTTCAAATAAAAAAATATGAATTCCTAACGAAACATGTAGTGGTTGATATTATCAACAAAATACATGAATTTTCAGCCAAGAAGTTGATTTTCAAATAGAAAAAATGAATTTTTACTTGAAAATGTCAATTTTCAAGCAAAAATGAAATAGTTACATTTCTAGTTAAAAAAATTAATTCACAACTCAAAAAATAATAATATCTGAAAAAATGGTTAAATTTTCAACCAAAGAGATGAATTTTTAACAAAATGATGTTTCAACAAACCCAGAGGATGATTTTTTAACCAATAGATTAATTTTCCAAGAATAAAATAGTTGAATTCTCAGTCAAACTGATAAGTCTTCAATCATGTAAAGAATCGAAATTCCTTTTTATTTATGACATGCTTCACAGTCTTCTCCTTCTCGGTTGACAATTCAACTAATTTGTGAAAAAATCATCATTTGGCTTGAAAATTCCAAAATTTGATAGAAAATTCAATTTTTTTTTTTTATAAAATTCAATTTTCATTAAGAATCACTTTTAAAAATGAAAATTTCAATATTTCATTCCTAGTTGAATTCATTTGGAAATTCATTAACTTGATTGAAAATCTATAAATTAAAAATTCAACTGTTTAAAAAAAATGAATCTGTTTTCGTTTTGAGGATTCAATTATTTTGTTGAAAATTCGTTGTTTTAAAAGAAATGATATTTTTTGATTGAAAATTTAACTGCACTGAAACCTTAACCGAAAGAGTGGAGGTGCTCATTCATGCGTGACAATCAAAATGAGGGCAGTACTTTCAGCGCGTTAGTTGCGTCAGCTGTTGCATGCGTCCAAATCGAACAAAAATGGTTTACGTGGCCCTGAATGCTTACGTTTGGATTCCTTGGATCTAGGATCGAGGCCACTGCAAGATATGCCCGCAACCGTCCTTAAATCCAAGTTCCAGTGAATTTGGTAGAAAGTTGAACTACGCTGTTGATTCATGAGAAACAGTTAAATATTATCAAATTTCTTCTTCCCAACAATCATCTTCCGTTATTTTTTGATGACCCCTTGAATGAATTCGCGAAACAAATTTAGCCGGCAGAAAAGAAAAATTTACAAGATTTATACACGTCATTCAACAGAATCTTAGATTAGCTTGCGCAATTTTGCTTGTGCGGCAAAATGCTACGTGACAAAATATCGACCATGTACCCGGAGGTGAAAATTGAAGGTGAAGCACCTTTGGCCCTTGTAAATTGCGTGGGTTTGAGTTGGTCTTCGAAAACGAGAGAGGCTAAAATTAGAGTCTGACGATGGGCCATTGGCCCTTTCATATCTTCGTTCCAAGAATCCGTTGAGAAGTTTCGCTCATTCTTCTTCTGGTATTGAAATTTTATTTCAGAATATTTTTTATAAATTCCACTTTCAATATATAATTAATCATGTCATGCCTCATAAGAGAAAAAAAATCTTGTGATGAAAAAAGTTTAAAACCTAGGAGAAAGGATGGTTTTAACAATAGTTTTTGTAATTTATTTCTTTCCGAGGGGACAACAACATTTGTAATCCGTGCAAATGCTGGGTTATCCGAGCACGTAATATGATATAATATGAGTAATCGAGTATAATCCACTTGTAATCTAGCTCATTCCATATGTAATTTAGATAATACAAGTTTTATTGAGAATTAATTTTGTTTACTGAGAATTTAACTATTCCATTAATTGTTCAAATTTAAGCTTTTTAGGTGGAAATTCATGTATTTTGTGTAAAATTCGCCTTTTTAGGTAGAAAATTAACCTTCTCAGTTGGAAATCCATATTGTTGGTTAACGATTTCAATATTTGGTGAAACATTGATTTAACTTTGTGAAAAATTTAAGTGTATGTTTAAAAATTAGCTTTGTTTTCGTTGGGAATTTTTTTAAACTGACAATTTAACTACTCCATTTTTAATGATTCCAAAGTATTTTTTTCAGTTGAAAATTCAAACATATGCTTGAAAATTAATATTATACTTTGTTAAAAATTTGTTATTTTGGATGAAAATTGATCTTGCTGGTTAAAAATAATTCTTGTTGTTGAAAATTAATTTTGTTTCTTAAAAATTAATTGTTGATGGTGTGAAAAATTCAACTACTTGTTTAGAAGTCAAACTACTTGGATGAAAGTTTTTTTCTTATAAAAAAGTTTTAACCTGCAAAAAATAATTATTTTAGCAATAGTTTTTGTGAATAATTTTTTTCGATGGGGAAACAACTTTTGTAATCAGCGTAAATTCAAGTAATTTAGAGTAATCCTAGTATTTTGAAGCAATTCACTTGTAAACTTGAGTATTCAACTTGAAATTTCAAATAATAAATCCAGTTCATTTGAAGTAATGTATATAGTCCAAGTTTTTGTGAAAATTAATTTTCCTAACAGAAATGTTATATATTCCGTTTTTCAGTCAAAACTTCATTTTTTTGTTGAAAATTCTTATATTCAGTTGAAAATTCGTATTTTTCGGTAGAAAATTCATAATTTTGGTTAAAAACTCAACTATTTGTTTCAAATTTTTAAATATTTATGAAAATTTTCTTTTTTGCAAATTTTGAAAATCTTTTGAATTGTTTTAAAATCATCTTAAATATTCTCTTAAAATTAATTATCCTAAATAAGATTATTTTAATTTTCCCCAGAAATCTTAAGATAATTTCGCTATTATCTTGGAACTACTCAAAATCCTTGAAAAGTTTCAAAATTTTATTTCGAAATCTTCTAAAATGTATATTTTTTAAAGATTTTTTGAAAATTTTTTAAAATTTTCAATTAAAATTGAAATTGGCTTCAAAACTACTAAACACCTTTATAAATTATTCAAAATTTACCTGAAATTAACTAAAATCTTTTAAAATTGAAGGAATTGCCTACATTTCATCAGGTTTCTCTCGATATTTTTAGAAATATTCTTAAATTTTCTTAAAAAGTTAATTTTTAGAAATAGAAAATCATTTGAAATTCGTTCAGAAATCTCAAACAAATATTTTTCTCTTGAAATTTTCCTGAATTTTCTCTTGGAATACATTTTCCAAAATGAAAAATAATTTTATATTTTTTCAAAAATCTTATGAACATTTTTTATTCTCTTGAAAAATTTCGAAATTTATAAAGTTTTTAAATTCTTTGTTCTAAATCTTCAAAAATCTGCATTTTGTTATCCATTTTTTGAAATCCTTTCTAGATTCAAATTGTTTTCGAATCTTTTGAAAAATTATAATACATCTGAATATCTTTCAAAATAATTCAAATTTTTCGTAACATTTTTTTAATCCTGTAAAATTAAAAGAAAAATTGGCTTAATATCTTCAAGATTCTTCTTTGAACTAAAATTAAATTTTATATTATCTAGTTTGATTGAAATTTTCTGTACATAATTAGAATTATTGCTTAATTTCGATACATTATTATTTCTAATTATTAATTTTTAAAATCGAAAGAAAAATTTGGAAAATATAAATGTTTACTTCTCAGGTGCGAATTTATCTTTTCTAGTTGAAAATTCAACTTTATGGTTAAAAACTCATGTATTTTGATGAAAATGCGTTTTATGCTAAAAGAATTGCTTGAAAATTGTACTATTTTGGTGAATATTAAAAAAATTTTGTTGTAATCTCGTTTCCTTTGGGTGAAAATTACTTTTTTTGACTTACAATCTTAATGTTCCATTTTCGATTGTAAACTTACCTTTCTTGATTGAAAATTCAACTATTCGATTGAAAATTGATACATTTTGTTGGAATATTGTCTTTTTTTGTAGAAAATCAATCTTTGTACTTTGAAACTAATCCTTTTGACTGGAAATTCTTTTTTCTTTGTTGAAAATTATTTTATTAAACTAAAAATTTAACTGGTGAATTTTCAGTAATTCCAAATTAATTTTTTTCAGTTGAAAACTCAAACATTTGCTTGAAACTTAATGTATTTTGTTCAGAAAATTTATTTTTTGGTATAAAATTAATCTTGTTGGTTGAAAATTATTTCTTTTTTCTTCAAAAATTCAACTACTTGCTTAAAAGTCCATCTACTTGGTTAAATAATAATTTTTATTGCAAAATTTTAAAACCTACGAAAACTAATTATCTCAAAAATTATTTTTTTTAATTTACTTTTTTCCATTATCCGAACTGTTAATCTGCTGTAATTTGAGTAATCCATTTCAATCCAGAGTAATCCACTTATAATATGCCATAGCTCAAGTAATCCAGAGTAATCCACTTGTAAATTTGTAATCCATTGTAATCCGCTTGAAATGTGGAGTAATTCAGTTCCAATCCATGGTTATCCACTTGTGATTCAGAGTAATCCACATATAAAACAGATTAATCCATATGTAATCCATTTGAATCGAAGTAATTTGGATAATCCAATTTTATTTGAAAGTTAATTTTCTTAACTGAAAATTTAACTATTTCATTATTTGTTAAACTTTGATCTTTTTTTATATAAGAATTCATGTATTTTGTGTAAAATTCGCCTTTTTGGGTAGCAAATTAACTACTTAGTGAAAAATTAATTTAGCTTCGTTAAACATTTAACAGTGTTGTTGAAAATTAGTTTTTTCTTGTTGGGAATTTTTTTTAATGGAAATTTATCTATTCACTTTTTAGTTGATAATTTATCTTTTTCAGTTGAAAGTTCAACTTTTGAAGAGACCAGACTGATCTCGAAACATGGCACCAAGTTTTGATCCGAAAATGTATTGAATAAAGCCTTCTTGACTTTAACTCAAAATCGGATCTGAATGAGGAACTTTCTCTAATTCACTAATTATATTTCATAAAATAATTAAAACAGAAAATCAATAAAAATGAAAAAATGCAAATAGTGGACATCTAAAATTTAAATCATATCCGACTTTGATTTTTTTTCAAAAATTTATGAACTAAAGAGGTCCAGTTTATGCTAATGTGCGTCTTTGGGTTCGAAAATAATTTTTTTACCTTATAAAATGAATCACCCTATACACTTTATACTATACATTCATTAAATACTCTCGTTGGAATGAAAGACTTCTAGGAAGAGCGTAATATTAAACATGTGCTGCGAGTGATTTCTTACTTGAAACTGGAGTCTTTTGCTCTTGGTCTGCTGTAATCAGTGATGAATGAGAGCAGAGATTACGGAGCACTTTTTCATATAGAATTTTTTGTTGAGTTTACAGAGAGCCCTCTATCTTCAGTTAAACTGTGTTTCATACATGAGAAAACGAAACGTATGTACGATTTATTATATCCGTCAATAATGCCGTTTGAAGCTCATAACTTTTCAATAAGTTCTTCAATTTAATATTTTTTATCATTTCTCATTTATGTTAGCCTATTCTTTTACAAAATCGTGCCCAAATTTTAAGTTGAAATTGAATAAATAACTATTTTTTGTGGTTGATTCTGAACCAATATATTCAGATTATTACACTTTGCAAACAGGAAAAGGAATAATCCAATGAATCATACATTTCTAGATATTGCTAATATTTAAAAACATTCTTTGTACAAAATTTGAATAAAAAAATTTCTTTCAGAAAATTAAGGTAATAATTCTTTGGCCTCAATCAAAATGAATCTCAAAAATATTCGTAATACAACCCTGCGGATTGAAATGAATCTTTTGCTTAATGATCTCTACATAAAAAATTAATTTAAGATCGAAAAAAAGGCAAAACTTAACCAAAACCAACCTCTCATTCTTTCCTTATTCTTTCTCTGTCTTTTTTATACTACTAAGGACCAACATGTTTTGAAGCCAATTTAGACCTCCTTATCAGAGACTATTTATAGGAAAACTACAGGTATGAATAATACAAGCTTTTGCTGATAAAAATTCAAAGAATACCTGAAAATAGAAATCATAGGTATTTTTATTAGAACAATGTCCATTGTCTAATTTTGAATTTATTGTTGAAACTTGATAAACCTATAAACAATATTTTTCATAACGTGAATAAAGAAACAATGTACCTAGAATTAACTGAATCCAATATTTCTTTTGTTGATTGAATGAAACTTCTTTATATTTTTAACCGTAGTATAAATTGGTTTGGAAACATGATGGTCTCTAGTAGTATAAAAAAGACGGATGAAGAATAAGGAAAGAGTGAGAGGTTCTTTTTTGTTCACTGTTTCCTTTTTTCATATTTCTTTCTTTGTTATGTAATTATCTCTAATCACAAAATTATTGTGCATGAAATTATTCATACAAAAGATCTCATTTCGATCTTAAATTAATTTTTTAAATAGAGACATTGGGCTCAAAATTCGTTCCAATCTGCAGGATTTGATTACAAATATTTTTGAGATTTCTTTTAATTGAAGCCAAACAATTTTAACCTTCATTTGTTAAATGAAATATTTCTATTAAAATCTTGTGCAAAGGATGTTTTGCAATATTAGCATTTTTGAGAAATATATGATTTTTTGGATTATTTCTTTTCCTATTGGGCAAATCATCCTGATGAGGTCCAACTTGGTTCGGAAAGGTGTTGGTCCCTAGTTAATATAAAAAAGATAATAAAGAAAAAGTGTGAGGTTGGTTTTGGTTCACCTTTCTCTTTTTTTTCCTTTGTTATGTAATTGTCCCTAATGAGCCGGAAAGAAGGTAGGTTGAAAATCTAATTTTCATTTTTATGAATTTTTTTCATGCTCTGATTTCGGTGCATTTAAACATTGATCATAAAGCAGATTTCATTTTGGTCTTGAATTAATTAAATAAAATCCATATCTTTGAACCAAAAAAATGTCTTTTTATCAAAGAAACTTTTCTTTGGCGGGAAATATTCTTTGGATCAAAAAATTGTTTTGTGTGTATGTTTCTGCTCGCTTTCTGTTCTCATAAAATTGGCTTGAACGTAAGGTTATTCCTGTTGTACGGAAATTATTCATCATCGATTTTCATGTTATAATTTTGCTCTCCAGATTGGAATAAGTGCATTTTAAAACGCGTGGTGCAAAATTTAAAATATATTATTTCTTAATGACTTACTTCCAAGATCCTAATTTAAGAATACTTCCATTTCAAACGCAGTTTAGAACTATTCAATTTTTACTGGTTCAAGTTTCAAATTCATTTATTTCAAAGCTTCCAATTCAAAATCGTGTAATTTTCAACCTTTTTAAAATGATTATTCTTTAAAGGTTTAAACGCCAGTATTAATTTCCGTCTTTCGCAACTTTAATTTAGAATATAAGAATAATATTAATACAAAATTTTAGTTTCGCATAGCATCTATCAGTTTGAATAATAAACAACAAAAAAACAAGGACAATTTAACAGAAAAAATTTGAGATTTTTTTCAGACAAAAAATGAAGAACCCTGAATTAAAAAAAAGTTTAATTTATTTTTCATCTTCATTTTGAAAGGTCAAATGTTTTTTTAAATGCTTATTACTTAAATTTAAAATATTCAAGATTGCACCGATAAAAAAAATTGGATTCATAAACTAACATTCAGAAATTCAAACCCTAAGCCGCAAATGTTAAAAAATCAAAACTTGATCCCATTGAACTTAGTAACAATATTGAAAAATAAAAAAATTTCTCTTTGAATTCAGTAAAATTGTAAGAAAATAATTTAAGATTATTAAATTGTAAAATTAAATTCTGCGATTCAGAAAAAAAATGGTTGAAAATTAAGAATCTCCATCTTCTAATTCAGAAACGAATTGAGAACCGAAATTTCCTCTCTTATGATTGACAATCAAATTATTTAAAATACGAAATTCAGTTTTCCAGTTTCGAAGAAAAAACAAAAGTTTCTTCATCCCAAATCAATTAACACGTTGAAAATACGAAAATCCACCAAAAATTAAAAATCAAAAATCAAACTTTTCAGACTCGAGAAATTTTAAAATGAATCTCATTAAAAACTGATTAATTGTTGTTACTGAAAAATTGACAAATTCATGAATTTTAACATTTTTATTTTCAATTTTGAAAAATGTTGATGCTTTCCTTCCAGAGTTGAATTTTTAATAATTAATTGATATTTTTCCAGGTTTGGAAGCTTCAGTTATTTAATCTTAATAATCTGGAAAAAATTTTCCTAAGCGGGGAAAGGTGAAAAATTTGTTTTTGCTCATGTACGAATTCATATATTTTGTTGACAATTCAGCTTTTTGTGGGAAATTAATCTTCCTGGTTAGAAAGTCGACGTTTTGGTGAAATAAAAACACATTGCTAGTTCAAAATTCATTTAATTTCTTTAAATTAGTCTTTGTTGGTGAATAATTAATCTTCTTGTTGGACATTTTTTTTTCAAGAATCTATTATTCTGTTGAAAATTCGTTTTTCTGTGTAAAATTAATTTTTCATCTGAAAATGCAGATCTTCCATTTTCGTTCAATAATTTATAAGTTAACAATTTTCTAAGTTACAAATTCTTCAATTGGGAAGAAAATGCATGAATTTTGTAGAAAATCCATCTATTAGGGTGGAAAATTAATCTTGATTGTAGAAAAATCATTATTTTGTTTTAGTATTCAACTATTTTGTTGAAAATTCGCCTTTTTCAGTTGAATTAAACTAGTTGAGAATTCGTATTTTTCTGTTAAAAATTAGTTTTCCCAATACAAATTTAACGATTACATTGTTTGTTAAAAATGTATCCTTTTCAGTTGAAAATTGAATTATTTCGACAAAAATTTATCTTCCTTTATTGAAAATTAACTTTCTTGAGGAAAATTCTTTCTTTCCGGTTTAATAGTTAACTGTTTTCTGAAACCTTCAACTGTTTAGCTTGAAAACTATTTTTTTTGCGGTGGTTGAAAATAGTTCGTCATACTTTGAAATTTTTTAAAGACTCAGGAAATACCTTGAAATATTTGAAAATTTCATTAAATCTTTGAAATTCTTTCAAATCTCTCAATCCTTGTGGATGATTTTTCTGAAATTTCACTGAAGTTGTATAAAATTCCTTGAAATTACATAAAATTTGATGATATTTCTGGACTTTTATTGAAATTTCTTTAATCTCTTGAAAATTGCTTAGATGTCATTAAAATACCCTAGAATCTTTGAAATTCCTTAATTCTGGTAAATAAACTCTTGTAAATTGCAGTAAAATATTATAAAATCCCTTGAAATCTCCTAAAAAATTGTTATATCGGGTGATATTCCTTAAAAACCCGCGAAATATTTAAACTTCTATAAAATCCTTCAAGATCTTGGAAAATTAATTAAAATCCCTTATTAAGCCTTTAAAATCCTTGAAAGTATGTGGACGCCCCTTTGTTATACAATAATGATTATTATTATTTAAATAGCACATTCGTTCCTTCGCTGAACATTCGTTCGGTGGAGAGCTTCATAAAGTGATTATGTGTCACAGATCATACAAAAAGACGCAAACTTACTGATCATTTCAAAGTAAAATCCATACACGTTACTTTAATCACACCCACCAAATAAAGCTCTCCATGCGGGTCCATTAGTCTCCAAGGTCTTTCGTTTCAAGCATTTCTCACTCCGCTGACACTCTTCATCACACATTTCTTATAGAATAT
The DNA here is from genome assembly GCA_932178445.1 of Andricus quercusramuli. Lineage (NCBI taxonomy): Eukaryota > Metazoa > Arthropoda > Insecta > Hymenoptera > Cynipidae > Andricus > Andricus quercusramuli. The sequence continues at coordinate 344,661 of CAKNXH010001199.1, forward strand.
TTTTCTCTACACTTCCCTGTCTTGGCATACAACTTTAGCTTCCTTCACGTCCATACATCTTCTCAAGCAGGCTCTTGTGTTTCTATGGGTTTTTATATTCTGTCACACATTCCCTTCATTTATTCCTTGATCTGCCCCGGGGTATGCTACCATTTACTGTACCTAACTATACTTGTTGCTTCAATCATTCTCCTTTCATTCTCTCAAAATGAACAAACTATCGCAACAAATTTCGTTCAATTTTGTCAACCAGTGTTTTCTCTACGCCACGTCCTTTCATTCTTTGAAAATCTCCCAATATTTCCTTTGTTCATTACATAAGAATTGCATGACAAATGCGTTAACTTTATACTCTTATCCTTTTCATAGTAGGACGCAGGTCCAGGTCTCAAACAAGTTACTAAAAAAGTTTTGTTGTTGTTGCAATTTCAGCTTTAGTTGATATGTTTTGCTTCCTCATAGAGGAAGCTTTGTAATGATAACATTTTCCAAAAAATTTAAATTCATTTAATTAAACCTTCCCTAATTTAAAAATGTCTAATGCAATATTCTATGCAATTGTCCGGATATGTATGGCTATGTGTGTGTGTGTCACGCTTTTTTGTAAATTTTAAAAATTGGGTTTTTATATTAAAACTTTCTTCATTAGTATGATTCAAAGTTGATGCAAGAATACAAAAGATTCCTTGGTTCGAGACGAATCGATTGACCTATAATATCAATACATTTTATTGAAGAGTAGAGAAGTTGTGGTAAATTATATATTTTGAAAATCTGTTTTTTACAGTAAAACTTTTTTCATTAACATAATTAAAAGTTGATACAAGAACAGAAAAGATGTTTTGATTCAAGATGAATCGATTGACCTATAATAATAATACACGTTATTGAAGATTAGGGAAGTTATGCTCATTCATAATATCTGAATCATCAGTTTTAAACAGAAAAACTTTTCTCATCGACATAATTCAAAGTTGACGCATGAATAGAAAAGACTTTTTGATCATAAATTATCAAATAGAGTAATTCTAATAATTTTTGTGAAGAAATCATAAAGCTGGGAAGGGGATAGGGTGCGACAGAACCCTTCCTTTCCCTTTTCCAGCTCGAAAAATTATCATTTCGAATACAAGATTTGATTTGTCTGATTTGTCTTTGTATTTAAAACATTTTTGGAATTATTTTGTAATTTTGTATTTTTTGCATATTTCTATTTTTAAATTGAGCAAAATAAAAGACTTTGGTTTGTCTATTATTGAAAAATAACTAATGCTTCCTCTATGAGGAAGCAAATATATTTTCGACCGGGAAGCAAAATGCTCGTGAAATGAGCACCATATAATTATAAATACAAACAAAGTGGAAACACTCGAGATCGAATTCACAGCTATTTACATTTTTAACCGTCGCATTTCTCATTATTGACTTTGTTCATTCCGTAAAAATTGCATGCCAACCGCGCTATCTTTACTCTTAACCTTTTTATTGTAGGTCCAGGTCTAGGTACACCGTGCAGCCCAGCGGGTGCAAGTACAGAACATTATGTAATATTATGTATTGCAATTTCAGCTTTATTTGTTGTATTTTTACTATCTTCACCATGGCATCTCTCATTATTCGCTTCGTTCATTACGAAGGAATTACATGCCAAATGCGTTAGCTTCATTCTTTTTCTTTTCTTAGTAGGTCCAGGTCTAGCTGCCGTATAACACAGTGGGTGCAAGAACAGAATTATATATTGCAATTATACCTTTATTGAATTTTTACTTCTGATCCTGCAAAATTTGTGGAAATATCTTATTGAGAGCCTTCAAAGTATGTGGACGCTCCCTGGTTATCTAATTATTTGTATAAGTATCATTTATTATTCAAAATTCCTAGTAAATAGAGAGAGGTTTTAAAATCTTCTCAACATTTTGGCATTCATAGCCTGTTATATGGCTGATGCTTATTCTATAGGCTATTCCGCATTCACCTTTCATTTTGCTGTTTTGCATCTTACGCAAGCTCATCTCCAGTGGCCTTTATCTTCTCCTATGTCATTAAGGGGCCGTCTTGGCATCGTGGTACCGTTGCAATGTTGCATAGATGATGGAATGCACGTGGAGTTGCATGAGTGTGACGATGCACCGCCAATGTAGGCATTACGTTCACTAAAGGAATTGTTTGAATAACACATTACTTATAGCTATATCTATATTATGAAAATGCATGCATTCAAAATTACACACAGCCAGTCATTCGATTTATGTGATTATTCACAAAATTTCGTTACCGCACCACTATTCTATATTCATGCGACCCACTTTTTCATATCCACTTTCTCGTTAAAATATTGGATCAAAGAAAGGAAATGAAGTCTGCAAGTCAATTTTCAGGGAAATCAAGAGTCTTCAGCTATATTTCACGCAAGCAATATTTCGAGGATAATTATAAATATTTTTCCGAGCGTCTTTGAAAATTTTCTAATGGGGAAAGCTCATTGAGTGTTGCAGAAATTTGCATTAAACTTTCTTCTAAGACTTTGAGTAGTCATTTTTTTAAAGGGGTGTATTTATATGATTGACAGACTGGAAAAAAGTTGCGGTAATCAAATTACTTTTTTGATGAGTTTTTCTTTGTTTCACAAAAATTTGGTTGTGATTACTGAAAATGTGTTCGATGTAAAAAAAACAATTTCTTTGGCTCAAATAAAATTTTTCAAGCTTTTTCAACCAAATAGTTGAGTTTTTAACAACAGCAAATTTTTCTGCCAAAATAGATGAATTTTCAACCCAAAAATACGGTTTACAACGCAATAAAATGAATTTAGAACCAAAATGTTGCATTCACAAACAAAAAGGTAATCTTTTAAACTAAATAGACCAATTTTCAACCAAAATTTATTCTAGCAAAATAGATGAATTTTCAACCCTGGAAGACAAATTTTTAACAAAATAAAATCAATTTGAAACCAAACCGTTGCATATGCAACTATATTGGCAACCAAAAAGTTGAACTTTTAAGAAAATTAAACGAATTTTTAACAAAATCGTTGAATTTTCAACTGAAAAAGCTGTTCTACCAAAATCGATGAATTTTGAACCCAAAGATACGAATTTTCAACATAATAAAATAAACTTTGAACCAAACCGTTGCACTCGGAACCAATAAGTTGAACTTTGATGCAAAATAGACGAATAGTCAACAAAATAGACGAATTTTCAACCAAAAAAGATTCTCTACCGATATAGATGAATTTACAAACCAAAAAGTTGAATGTTTAACAAAATGAAATTAATTTTGAACCAAACAAAAAGGTTTAACTTTTGAGCAAAATAGGAGAATTTTCAAACAAATACTTGAACCTGAATTTTGAATCTAAAAACACGAATTTCTTCTAGGATCGTTGCATTTTTAACAAAAAAGTTAATTCTTAACCAAGAGAGATAACTTTTCGACAATAGTAGTTAGATTTTCGACCAAAAACATATGTTCGACAAAATAGTGAAACATTTTATAAACTAATTTAATTTTAAACCTAAAAGTTGAGTTTTCAACCTACAAATAATAATTTTCAACCAAATGGTCTATTATTCGAGCGAAAGTAATTTAAAGTCAACCAAAAATTATTGCATTTTCATCAAAATATTCAAAATTTGAAAAAAAAACTTTTTAGAAAAAAGTTGAATTCGTATCCATAAAAGTAAAATTTTTAATAAAACAGTTCATTTTCAACCAAGGAAGATAACTTTTAACCATGGAAAATAAATTTTCCACTATAAAAGATGAATTTTCCATCCAAAAGGACGAATATTTGCACTTTCAAGCAAATAGCTGAATTTTTATTCAAAAAGATTAATATCCTGCCAACAGATGAATTGTGAGCCGAATAATTAAATTTTCAATTAAAGAATTACTTTTCAACAAACAAAAAATTTCAGTCAGCTTCAATCAACGAAGAAATAAGAATTTTTATCAAAAAGTTGATTTACAGATAAATAGTTGAACTATCAAATACAATGTAAATCTTCAACCAAAACCAAAAAAAGAATACTTTTTTACAAAGTGGTTTAACTTTGCACAAAGTAGTTGATTTTTTAACAACAGGAAAAATAATTCTTGTCTACACATGTGATAGTTTATAATTCTACAAAGAATATGTTGATTTAAAATGAAAAACCGTTGAATGTTGAATTAAATAAAAAGAGACGAATTTTCAATGAAATAGTTGAATCCTCAACCAAAATAGATTCATTTTCAACCAAAAAGGTTCATTTTTGAATAGAAAAGACGAACTTATAATCAAAAATATTAATTTCCATTCAAAAATAGAATAGTTGCATTTTTAGTTGAATTCAGTTAAATATTCACAACGAAGAAAATTAATTTTCTACAAAAAAGACGAATTTTCAACAAGATTCATGAATTTTCAACGAAACATAGTTGATTTTTCAACTGGGGAAGATCAATTATTAATTAAAAATATTAATTTTGAACTACAAATAAAATTGTTTCATTTTCAGTTAAAAAAATTAGTTTTCAAACAGAAAAAAAAGAATTTTGAACAAAACGGTTTAATTTTGGACCAAAGAGACAGTGTTTTTTAACCAAAGAAATGCATTTTTAATAAAGTAGTTGAACTGTTCAGCAAGGGAATCTATTCATTTTCCCACTTTATCGCTTTGTCGCATAAGTGAAATATTTTATCATATCTGAAAAATAGCAGTTTTCCTTAAACACAATTATATTGTTGCTTCAATCAAATAATCTCATTGTTTCTACAAAAATATGGTTAATTCTACTAAATATATTTGTTCAACCAACAAAACTTTTTATTTTGCCAGCAACAAAATTTTATTCTGCGTACCAAAGTTTCAGGTTGGATCAAGCAAACGATCCAACAAAATTATTCAGTTGACTCAAACAAACAGTTTCGTTGTTTTTATAGCAACAAAAAAATTTGCTT
>CAKNXH010001199.1:359608-401093 GCA_932178445.1 Andricus quercusramuli
TTTCAACAAAGTTGATGTTTTCTAAGCCAAAAAGTTGAATTTTCAAACTAAAAAGATCAATTTCGAGCCAAAAATGGAATAGTTGAATTTTCGAATAAAATAAATTAATTTGAAAAATATGTGTGTACCAAAATAGCTTAATTTTGAATCAAAGAGATGAATTTTGAACTATAATTGATTTTTGGACAAATAGTTGAATTTCCAACCAGAAAGATGCATTTTGAACCAAAAAGATTAATTATTCATAAAAAAAGATGAATTACTAATAAATTAGACGAATTCCCAATCAATTGGTTTAATTTTTAACTACCCAAGATGAATTTCTAACAAAAATGGATTAGTTAAATTTTCAGTTGAAAAAATAAATTTTCAATTTTGGAAAATAAATGAAAGAAAATGAATTTTCAACCAAATAGTTAAACATATAACCAAAAAGATTAATCTTCAACCAAATAATTAAGTTTTTAACAAATTGTTTAATTTTCAACCATAAGATGCATTTGTAAACAAAAAGATTCATTTTTTATCAACAAAGATAAACTTCTAGCAAAATAAATTAATTCTTAACCGAATTGTTGTAGTTTTTATCAATAAGATCATTTTTCAACCAAGATGATTAATTTTCTATAGAAAAAGATGAATTTTTAACAAAATACATGGATAATCAAATGACAAAATAGGCGAATTGTCTATAATAAAATGGAATTTTGAGCAAAGTAGATCAATTTTCATTCAACTGGTTGAATTCGGCAACTAAAAATATAAATTTCCTTCCAAAACTGGAATAATTAAATTTTCAGTTAGACAAATTAATTTTCAACGAAAAGAACACGAGTTCTCAACAAACTGATTAAATATACAATCAAAGAAATGAAACGTCAACCAAATAGTTGCTTTTTTAACAAATAGTTGAATTTTTAACCAGAAAGGAGCTTTTTCTAACAAAAAGATAATTTTTTAACAGAAAGACGATTTCTTAACAAAATACATTAATTTCGAATCAAATAGTTGAATTTTTTAACAAAAAAAATCAAATCTCAACCAAAAAGATGAATTTTTATCCCAGAAGATTAACTTCCATCCACAAAAGACGAATTTTCAACAAAATAGATGAATTCTCAACCAAATAGTCGAATTTTCTATCAAAATAGTGGAATTTTCAACTATGCAAAAACGAATTTTCAAGAAAATAGTTCATCTTTGAACCAGACACAAATTCTCAACTATAAATATGAATCTTCAAGCAAAAAAATGAGTCTTTGATAAAAAAAAGAAATTTTTTTAACCAAATTGTTAAATTATTAAGTAAAAAAAAATTTCTACAAAAAAGTATATATATCTAACAAAGAAGTTAATTTTAAACCTTATAGTTGAATTTTTAACCAGATAGTATTTAATAACATTCACTTCACATTTAAGCGAAAAATCAAGAAAAAGTGGAAGTTTTTTCAAAACAAGGGGAAAAAAAGAATTTCTTCCTAAAAACGGAGAAAATAGGAATAGGGGAAAGAGTTGTGATGTCTGCAATTGAGATTTTTCATAATCATGAAAAAGTTTTTTGATTGACATCAGAGTCGATAGTATTTATTTTCGTTCTGCAATTAATTTTTGAAAGGTATTTTTAAATTTGAAAATTAGATTTATACATTTTACAACTGAGCTGACTAGATTCTATTATAATAGATTATAATGGAATTATGTCATTAAGATAAAGCATTTCTACCACGGATAGGGGTTGGAGCTTAATATAATTGATATACATTTTTATCCAGATTTCGTCTCATTTTGTAGGCTACTCAAATAATTTTAAGCTGCAAGTTCTGCTTGAAAACACTCATGCTGGTAATTTTTTTTTTCTTGAAATCGTTAAATGACGACTACTCAGCAAACTCAGCCAATCAGGATATACTGCCTTTTTTCTATTATTCGTAACAGCAGAGCATCCGGCAATAAAATTGCAACGAATCGATGTATCGAAACAGATGGTTCTCGCCGATCCTCCCCATTATCTCGCACATTTCTGCAAAGCTAAATGCGTCGATCTGGGAAGAATTTGAGAAAACAAATAGTTAAAAATTCGTCCGACCGGAAAGAGAAATCTGTACCAAGTAGTGGTGAGTCGGAGCTTTTAATTAAAACCAATCGGAAAGTTGGAACCGCTGCCAGAACCAATATAGCGAAATCAAAATCGAGCGGCGCTTGTTCTGCATTCCGATAAAAGATGTACTAAAAGAATTGTTCAGTTCATTATTTTTAGTGGAAATTGTATTATATTTTTTGGTTCAGAATTCATCGCTTTCTTTTATTTGAGTTAAAAATTAATTTTTTAAAGTGAAAATTTAAGTTAAAATTGATAGTTTTTAGTTGAAATTTAAATATTGAATTTTTCATATATTTTTAATGTTATGTTTTCACCAAGATAAATGCCCTAAATAATTTAATGTTAATTCTTTTTCGTCTAATGGTCTAATAGCAATATTTTTCAAATATTAATTTTATTCCTATTTCCTAAATGGTGAAAAAATAACTCTCCAACTCGGCTAGGATGCGAACGAGGATCCAAACCTTTTTAGTTGAAAATTGGTCTCAAACATATTTTTTTGATGAAATTTCAACTTCTTCGTTAAAAGTTGAACCACTTTGTTAAAAATCAATTTTTTAATTTGTTCTTCTTGGTTGAAAAATAATTTTTCTAATTGAAAATCTAACTACTCAATTTTTTGATAAAAACAATCGTTTTTAGTTAAAGATTCAACTATTACATTTTTCATAAAGAATTCATATTTTCTAGATAAAAATTCAAATTTTTGTTTGAAAATTCAGACACAGTGTTCACAATTTATTTTAATGGTTGAAGATTCAACTATTCGGTTGAAAATTCGTTATTCATTAGTTGAAAATTAACTTTTAAACTGCAAATTCAACTATTCCATTATTGGTTATTGAAAATGGATAGCTTCTATTTGAAAATTTAACAATTTATTGTAAAGTCACCTTTCTAGGTGAAAAATTAACCACTTTGATTTAAAATTTAACTGTTCGGTTAAAAGTTTAAATAAGGTTTTAAAAATTCATTTTATTAATAGATCCATCTCTTTGGTGAAAAAATGAACTGTTTTGTTGAAAATTGGTTTTTCTTTTCGTTGAAATTCAATTTTTTTAACTGAAAACTTATCTGTTTAATTATTGGTTGGAAAATTATCACTTTTAATTGAAAATTCAACAATTTGGTTGTTAATATGAATATATGTATTTTGTTGTGAATTCGTATTTGCTGACAGGAAATTAATCTTCTGGATTGAAAATTTAACTTATTGCTTAAAAGTTGAAATACTTGGTTAAAAATAATGTTATTAGTTGAAGATCTTTTTTTTGTTCAAAATGCTCGTTTTTATTATAATATTCAACCATTTGGTTTGAATATTAAATTTTCGGTACTATTTTGCAATACTTTGATTAAAACTTCTTCTATCTTGGTTGAGGTTTCAACTATTTTGTTGAATATTCATTTCTTTTATTTTAACTGTTTTTTATTTAAAATTATCATATTTTCTGGTTGAAATAATAACTGTTACATTTTTTGTTGAGATTTCATCTTTTTGCTTAAATTCGAATATTTTCAATTGAAAATTAGGAACTTTGTTTTTTAAATTCAACTATTTTGTTGAAAGTTGTATTTCTTTGTCAAACCTTAATTTTTTTCTTGAAGATTCATCATTCTAGTTGAAAATTTAATTATTTTGTTGAAAATTCAAGTATTTTGTTGAAAATTCAATTATTTTGTTGACAATGTAACTTTTTTTTTTAACATTCGTTTTCTTGGATAGAAAATTCGCCCTTTTGGATTAAAAATTCAATTGTCTTCTAAAAAATACGCCTTTTTGTAGACCTAAAAATTCAATATAATTGAAGATTTTTTTAGCTAATGTAAACTCTTTCATTTTTGAAAATTCGACAACTTTTTTATTTCAACTATTTGGTTAAAAATTCAACTTATCCATTTTGGTTTAAACTGAGTGATTTAAAAATCGTCATTCCATCGACAATAAATGAATTCTTTTTTTAATATTCGACCTATTTGTTGAGAATTCCATTATTTGGTTAAAAATTCGTCTCTTTTGTTCGATATTTTAACTTTTTTGTTGTAAATACAACTGCTTGGTCTAAAATGAATTTGTTTGGTTATTGAAAATTCAACTATTCGCTTAAAAACTCATCTTTCTTGTTTGAAAATTAACCTTTTCTGGTTTAAAAGTTGACCGTCTTCTGAAACATTCGCCTTTTTAGCTTAAAAACTCAACTCTCGTTTGAAATTCATCTTTTGTGGTGGAAAAATAATTTTTGTTTGTTAAAAATGCAACTATTTTGTTGACAATGGAATATAATTCGTGACGCAGTTCTTCAATGGCCTCGAACATAAACGACACATAGGGTAATCGGTACAATGATTGGCCACTTGAAGCATTTTTCCAGTTTAACGATTTGCAAAAACGCTATAAGCGTAAAACGAAATTCTAAAATACAAAGACGGATAATAAAGATGAATATTCCAGTTACAATATTACGTTAAGCGTTGAAAGTAGTAGACATTTTTTATTCAAAGAAATTAACAATAATGACAAACAAAACAATGCTTGGCCATAACGACATAGTGATTAGCATAGGCCAATGACTGTATAATTGACTACTGAAATGTCGTGAAATAGTCATTGGCCACATCGCTGATCAGAAGATTACTGATTTTGAAAACATAGTGGCTAGCCACTAAATTGTATAATACACTGGAACTTGGATTTGTGCACAATTTCGGGCATGGCCCTCAGTCACCTTCAATGCAAATCCAGGGACTCTGAACGTAAACAGGCAGGGTCACGTGAATAATTTCTGTTGGTTTTGGAAGCATGACCTAACCTGATGCAACTAATGCTCTGAGAGAGCGGTCCTGATGCTGTTTGTCACGCTTGACTGAGCACCGCCTCTCTTTCGGCTTCACGGCTACTCTCACCACGTTATTTTCGAGGACAGCAATTCTAGGAACACACAAATCCAGTTTACCGAAATCCAGGTTTCAGTGTAATTCGCTGGAACCAAAAAACTGTTTTTGACATGATTTCCAGTCATTATTCGTAAGACAAAGTAAAAAACAATTATATTTACTTACACTACTTATTATGAGTTGTATTCCTTAGTATTTTCTTATGTCAATATATTTATGTAAGGTGGCCAATCACTGAGAGGTGACCAACAATTGAACCGATTATCCTAAATAAAGCGGGCGGTAGTGTAAAAGAGTCTCGTTAGAAGAAAGTGGTGGAAGTTTATCTGAAGAATATTCTCAAGGGAGTTCGCGGTAGTTTATGCCTTTTTCCGAGCGAAAGAAAATATAGATTTCGTCTGTTTGTCGCCATTAACGGGTTTTCTCGCGGGAATAATTCGTTGTGCAGTTTTCCGCGAAACATTCCCTGTTCTATAAACTCTTTTCCTCGTTTTGTCTCATCTGCAGCCTTCTTTCTCGCATTTCCGAACAAGCTAGAAGTTTTCTTTTTGCGCTTATCTTCCGACAAAAGTTACCTCGACAATCCGCTAGAACTGTCGTAGAGATAAGGTTAACGAGTGACTCTCGCGTCGCCGCGCTGCTTCCGCGGCGACGCGACGTCGTCTATCCGACAAGACAGCCAATTGCAAACGATTTTTATATAGGGTAATCGGTAGAATGGTTGGACATCCCCCAATAATTGGCCAGCTCATTTAAATATGTTTATATGAAACCAGAGTGAGTAAAATCGGTGATGCTGAATGAGTGAGGAATTTAAACGAAAAGCTGCTGAGATTAGAATTGTTCGCTTGTTGAAAATAAATAATTTTGTTAATGGTTACGAAAGATTCAACTGAAAACTTTCAAATTTAGATTGAATTTTGTGATCGAAGGTACACGATAGTAGTATTCTAATATTGAAAGTTATGTCTATATATCGATAAATTGATGGCCAATCATTGTCATCGTTAATGAAGCGGAAACATAATGACTGACCACGATGTGTCTTACTGATAATGAGTGAAAATAGTGTGGAAACCGTTTCTGGCCCCGGCTAATCATGATACGATCTAGAGGCTAATCACTGCTTTCAAAATCAGTAATCTATATAACCTGATGTGGCCAATGCCTATGTTTCACCACATTTCAGTGGCCAATCATACAATCATTGGGATATGCTAATCACTGTGTTGTCATGACCAATCATTGTGGTTTCGGACATTGTTCTTCATGTCTTCAAATATAAAAATATCTATCACTTTTAAAACTTAACTTTTTAGTAATTTTAATCTTTATAAAATTTATTATCCAACTGTGTATTGTAGGATTTCGTTCGACGCCTATAGTTTTTCTTTCAAATTTTTGAACTGGAAAAATTATTCAAGTGGCCACTTATTGTATATTATTGTGGCTGTCCATAAACAATTTTTTCGCTTTATAAAGGATTCTTTTTTTCCCCTATTTTTAAGGAATTTCCCCTTTTTATAGTTTCTTTGCTTAAATTTGAACTCTGTCAATTGAACCCAATAAGAATACAATTAGAAAATCCGAATTCTCTTAGTTGAAAGTTAACTTCAATTGACAATCATATTTCATTTATTGAAAATTTAATTCTTTTGTTAAAAATGCAACTATTTTGGTGAAACGTCATTGCTTTCGGTCACAAATCCAATTATTTGGTTGAATGTTGAACTCTTTACTTAAAAATTTTCTCTTTTTCAATAATCATGATTTTTAGCTTGCAAATTAATTTTTTGTATTGAAAATGTACCTATTGCATTTTCCTTTGAAAATTGACCTTTCAAATAAGAAATTGATCTTATTTAGTTAAAAATTGGAGTATTCTGTGGAAAATTGGTCGTTTTTGATGGAAAATTAATCTCCTTGTTTGAAAATTTATCCTATTCGATTAAAAATGGAACTCTGTTAACTCCTTGATTGAAACAAAATACTTTTTTGTTGAGGATTTAACAATTTTGTTAAAATATCGTCTTGCTCAATCGAATTCATATGTTTATGATTCGAAATTAAAATTGTTTGCTTTTTTTGTTTGTTAAAATATTAACTATTACACTTTTCGTTGAAAATTCATCTTTTTTCGTTAAAAAATCAAACACTTGATTTAAAGTTAAACAACTTTGTACAAAATGCATTTTTTTGGTTAAAAATTCATTTTTTCAGTTGAAAATTCAACCTTTCAGTCATAAATTAAGTTTTTGGTTTGAAACTAATATTTTAGATTCAAAATTCTACTAGGTTCAAAATTAAAATATTGATTCGAAAAGTTAGCCATTTATTTGAAAATTATATTTTTTTGGTCAAAACTTAATATTTCTATCTAAAAATGTAACTATTTCATTTTTGTTCAAAAATTTTGTTTATAAGTTCAAACTTTAATCATTTGCTAGAAAAGTAATTTATTTTGTTGGAAATCAGACTTTTGGGCTGAAAATTTAACGATTTAATTTTTGTTTCGAAATTTATCTTTTTAAAAAGAAACTTTAAGCATTCCATTGAAAATTCCTCCTTCTGGATTAAAGGTTAACTTTCTCGTTGAAAATTCTTCTTTGTAGCTTTATCTTTGTAGCTTTAAAGCTTAACTATTTTGATGAAAATTGTTCTCTTTGTGTAGAAAACCAATCCCGTTTTTCGATAATTTACCTGTTTGGTTGATAATTCAAGTATTTTGTTAAAAAATCGGCTTTGAAAAAAATGTTCTAAAAAATACGTTTTTTACTATGTTTTTTTATAATAGAGACATTTTACCCTCAAATTGAGCTTATTACAAGCAGAATTTCAATCAATTTTGCAGTATGTGAGGAAAACCCGAGCTTCTAACATGGAAAAAAATTATTGACATTCACAGTAATTATCTAATTATATTCGAACTAAATATTCCCTGTGTCTGATAGAATACTTATTAGAATCCAGTTTTAAGGGGAAAAAAGTTATCTCATTGGCAAACAAAAATTGGAAATTTATATATTCCTTGTCCGAAAGAAAATTTCAGAAAACGCGTAATTGTCTCAAGCCCCTATAACAAAATTTACCCTCAATTCGAATGTATTGTCCTATTTTATTGCGTACAACTTTTACGTAGCAAATAGCTCATACCTGGGATTGGCCCACAATTTTTGTTTACACACATATGGTCCTTTGTCGAATTAGACGGGAAAATGATTATAGGTATCCCCTGAATGGAAAGGACGGAAAAAAGAAAATAGCACAGAGAACAGCTAAAGCTGTTCGAACGTATGAGGAGTCAATAAATAACTATGGCAACGGGTCTCTCCAGAAATGTCGTACGCGTGCGATCCATGCTATAATACGATATCCTACAGACCTACAGTCTGGCCCCTTACGCGTATATTGTCTGGGCCTTTGATAGAGGGGAAGGGGCCGCTCACTCGTCGCACTTTTCTCTTTACTCAATGTATTTACTGTACGTTGACTTTCTGACCCCTTTTGTCCCGCTGTTCTAAACGATCTTTCCGAGGGGATAGCGAAAGCTGATTTCTCGAAAATGTTGGCAGTTTACATCTGCCGATTGGTATCGATTTAGACATTAAAATGCAAAACATCAATAGAAAGGAGGCTGCTAAATGCAACGTTACGGTGAAATGGAAAATACTTTAGCATTAAAATTCTTCCTTTTTAATCAGTTAATGAGTTTTTGCCAATACACCATTATTATTAGGAAGCCATTCTCTCAGTCTTTTATCTCTCATATCCCAACATGAAAATGAATACATTTGCTTACTCAAACATTTTTCAGCCATTCTCTTCACATGAATCCAAAAACACTTCTTTTGTCAAAGCGTTCTTCAGCCATTCTCTCAACATGAACCTAAAAACAGTTGTTTCGTCAAACGTCTTTAGCGATTTTCTCCATATGAAACTACATACACTTCCTTCATCAAGCGTTCTTCAGTCATTCCCTCAATATGAACTTAAAAACACTTGTTTTATCAAACTTTCTTAGCTATTCCCTCAATATGAACCTTAATACATTCACTTCAACAGAAGTTCTTCAGTCATTCTCTCAACATAAACATGAACTCGCTTGTTTCGTTAAACGTTGTTCAGCCATTTTTTAACATGAACCTAAACACACTTGTTTTGTCAAACGTCCTTCAGCCATTCTCTCAACATGAACCTAAAAACACTTGTTTCGTGAAACGATATTTAGCTATTCTCTCAACATGAACGTCAATACATTCACTTCGTCAAAAGTTCTTTACTCATTCTTTGAAAATGAACCTAAATACACTTGCTTCTTAGAACGTTTTTTAGCCAGTCTCTCAATATAAACCTGAAAACACTTGCTTCATCAAATTTTTCTCAGCGATTCCCTCAACATGAATCTAAAAACAATTGTTTCGTCAAACACTCTTGAGTCATTCTTTCAACATGAACCCAAATACACTTGATTCTTCAAACGTTCTTTAGCTATTCTCTCAACATAAACCTAACAAAACTTTCTTCATCAAACTTTCTTTAGCAATTCTATCAACATGAACGTCAATACATTCACTATGTCAAAAGCTCTTCAGTCATTTTCTCATTATGAACCCAAATACACTCGATTCTTCCAACGTTCTTCAGCTATTATTTCAACATAAACCTGAAAACACTTGCTTCATCAAACGTTCTTTAGCGATTCTCTCAACATGGACCTGAACTCGCTTGTTTCGTTAAACGTTGTTCAGCCATTTTTTAACATGAACCTAAACACACTTGTTTTGTTAATCGTTCTTCAGCCATCCTCCACACAGAAATGCCAATACAGTTGCTGCATCAAACGTTCTTCAGTCATTCTCTCAACATAAGCCTAAACACACTTGTTTTATCTAACGTTCTTAAGCCATTCTTTCAACATGAACCTAAATGCACTTGCTTCGTCAAACATTTTTCAGCCAGTCTCTCAACGTGGCCACTATATCTCAACAAATTTCTTTCACACTTGCAAAACAATATTTCTTCAATGCTACATTTCCTTAGATCCCACTCATTACTGACTTTGTGTATTAGTGTTTTACCACACATATTTCGCAGGAGTTCCATACCAACCGCGATCATTCTACTTCTACAATCTACCCTTATCTTGGTAAGTTCGGGTCTCGCTACCTTGAATCACAGTGGGTACAAGTACAGAATTATATACAACAATTTTAGTTTTGTTTGTCATATTGAGATATCTTTCCATCTATCTTTCTGTCATCTATCAAATCTTTTGCATTTCATGGATATCGTACAATCTCTTGAAATTCATTTGAAACGATCAAGCTCCGTGGAAATCCCTCACAATCCTTCAGAAACTGTGGAAACTCCTTAAAATTCTTCAAGACTCCATGAAATATTTCAAAATTCTTCAAACCGCTTGGAATCGTCAAAATCCCATTCAAATTTCTTGTAATCCGTGAGAATCGTTCCGAATGTTTTGGATTCATTGAAAATATTCTGAAATCCATTAAAATGTTTTAAAATCCGTTGAATTTCCTCGAAATCCTTTGAAATCCCTTATCATATTCGGAAATTGTTTGCAATTCCATTAAATCTTTTGAAATTTTACGAGCCAGTCACGCCTACCCCGAAAGGGAAATGGCTTAATGGTATAATAATAATAATAATATATATATATATATATATATATTTGTTTAATCTCTTTAAATTCGTTCGAATCCCGTGAAATCATTGAAATCCTTTAAAATCTTTGCAGAATATTCAAAATTCCGTAAAATCTTTTGAAATCTTATTGAATCCATTCAAGTTGCTTGAAATCTTCGAAATCCCCTGCTATCGTTCAAAACCCTGGAAAATACTTCGGTAACTCTTGAAGTTCTTAAAAATCCTTCCAAATCCTCCGACTTCTCTTTGGATGTTTGAAAATGTCTTGAAATACTTCAAAATCTCTTGGAATACCTTAAAATCCTTTGTAATCTGTAGATAACAATTTCCTTAAGTCCCTCAAAATCTTTAAACATCCGTCGAAATCTTTGGGTATCTCTTGCCAACCCGCGAAATCTTGTGAAATCCCTAAAAAATTCCAGGAATCTCGTTAAGATCGGTGAAATTTTTTTAATTTTGTGAAATGATATGTAGCAGTTCGAAATACATGAAACAAATTAGCATTTGATCAAAAAAATATCGTTATAAATACGTACGATAGAATCTTTTCATAATCCAAGAAAATTTATCTTGTTTCAAGAAAATGTACTTGAAAAAACAAAATCTAGTACATTTTCTTTCGAGACAACCAATATTTCCTTGGATCAAGGAAGGATCTGTAGTCGTAACGATATTTTTTTGAATTAATAATAATTCTTCTTCCGTGTACCTAAAAATCCATTGAAATCTGTTGAAATCCTTTCAAACCGCTGAAAATCTGAGAAAATCTTATTCAAAGTGAAAATAATTGATATATTATTGATGAATAAAAAATATAAAATCGTAACAAGGAGAAAGGGGCTTCAAATATCTTACGAATTCTTACAATAGGGAGGCAGAGGGTCTGCAATTTCAAAAATCATCCTAACGTAATTGCTAGAATTCTAATCTAATATTGATGGAGAAAACATACATTTTCAGCTTAAGTATTTTAGCATTAGCCAGTCATAAATTAGGACGTATTTCTTTCAAGAGTACTTTTCTTAGGATTTACTTCTCATTATGCAAAGCTTCTTTCTCCCCACGCCCTGATTTCACCATTGTTATAGTTCTCGTTATAGAGTTTAGCAGATATTTTATTATTTTTCAGAACAAAGAAGTTGAACGACACGAAAATGCAAAAAAATAATGTATTCAGTTAACTACTTTTCTCCTAATTATTAAGAATTGAGGCTATTATAAAGGAAAATACAAGCCTCGGACTCACCCCACTATTAATACTTTTTGACACTTTTTTTTAATGTTACAACTATTTTGATAGTATTTTGAAATAAATGACACTAATGCTACTATTTTCTCAAAGTGCTCGCTAATAATGCCGCAGATTTTTCACTTCGACTTTAAATATATTGAAAGTATCGAAGTTTCGAACGTTTTAGAATATTTTAAAATCTTTCAAGGGATTTCAGAGCATATCAAAGATAAGATTTCAATGGATTTTAGGAGATTTGGAGAAGTTTCATCCGATTTCAGATGAAATTTTACACCCTTAGCAAAAATATTTGAATTTTCAAAAGAAAAAATTTATTTTTGACAGAACAGTCAAGAAAAAAATGAAATAGAAATACAAGACAAATAAGTTACTAATAAGATTATTGTATCAGGATGGCCGCAAAACTTCATTTTGGAAATTCCCTAGTTTTTCCCTGGTCAAATTTCCATTTTCCCGACCCTGGTAAGAAATATTTCATTATACTTTCTTCTATCAAATTTCTTCGACTGGGAAATAAAATTTATTGAATTAAATATGGATGAATATTTGAAAACTTTTCTGAGGTTGTATCATTAACCTATCTACTCAAAGATACTTAGTTTAATGATTTTCAATTACAAATGTATTTTTCATGTCTGAAAGCAATTTTATCGTAAACTACAAAGTTCTTATCTTCAAATTTCCATAATTATAATTAATTACGGTAAAAATAGCTATTTAGCTAATTGTTTTGGGATTATAAGAAGAAAGAAACGTTTTTGTAAATTTCATGAATAAATGAAAAATTGGGTTTTGCAAGTTTCTGCACTTAGTATGAATTTTTCACAGTTTTTTTAAATATAAATTGTTTCCAATACATAAAATACTACTTCCTACTGATAATCAGTCGTTTACATACATTTTTTAAACAATTTATTACTACTTGTAGTATTTTTTTCTTAGATTTGAGTTAAAAAGTCGGGGTTTTGACGCATTTTCAAACTTTTTTTTAATTTTCCAGTTAGATTGAGACAATGATCAATCTTTTATCTAGAAAATTGTTCAAACAATTTAGTGTAAATAACAATAACATTCTCTTAAAATATTGCGAGAAAGTTAGTTTTATTTTTCTAATTTTTCACTTTCCGTCCACTTTTCAATTAGAGTGAGGTGATGATTAATTCTAGTTAACAGACCTAATTGTTTGAACAATTAAATTATCATTTTTAATAATATTCGCCTTGAATAATGACCTGGCTTTTTCTGGCATTTTAAACTTTTTGCCCACTTTTGGCTCGGAGTGTGGTCATAATTAATTAAGTTTAAAAAACATGATTGCTCTAAAAAATTATTATTGTTTACAATTATCTTCTTCCATATTAATGCTAGATAGTCGTTGTCT
Organism: Andricus quercusramuli; assembly: GCA_932178445.1. NCBI lineage: Eukaryota > Metazoa > Arthropoda > Insecta > Hymenoptera > Cynipidae > Andricus > Andricus quercusramuli. The sequence continues at coordinate 372,905 of CAKNXH010001199.1, forward strand.
TTCCTAAAATTTTCCACTTTTTTCAACTTTTAAGTTGAAGCAAGGTAATAATTTATGAAATTTAACAAAAATAATTGTATGAACCAATAATTATTGTTCATAACTATCTTATGTAGTAATGGCAGTATAGAGTGGCGGTTTTTCCAAAAATTCATCTCTTTTTGTTCACTTTTTACTTAGTGAGATAATGATTGATGCAAATTAACGTCGAAGTTGACTTCAAGAAAAATGTACATTTACTATGAACTATATAGAAAATTTGAAGTATCATGTTTTTCTCTATAGTTAACTTATTTGTTGATAACTAAACAGCCAAAGCAAAGTTAAAAATTCCTTGAAAACCGCAACTTTCTAGCAATTGTCTACGAGAATATAGTTATAAACAATAATAAATTCTTTAAACAATTATTTTTGTTAACTTGTATTAATTATTACCTCATGAAGTGAAAAGTTGACGAGAAGTGAAAAATTTTCGGAAAAACCGCAACTGTCTAGCATGACTAATTTCACTAATAATTAACTCACTCTGAGAAAAAAGTGAACAAAAAGTTAAAAGCTTTAGAAAACATGGTAACTTTCTACCATTATTCAAAGAGATTATTATTAATAATCCTAATAAATTGTTTAAACAATTCCTTTCGTGAACTTGAATTAATTATTACCTCACACTAATTGATGATCCGGCAAGAAGTGGACAATTTTCATGAAAAACTGCAACTTTCGTAGCATTATTCTAAGAGAATATTATTATAAATAATGATAAAATGTTTAAAGAGTTATTTGTTTTAATTGTAATTGATTATTACCCCGACCTAAATAAAAAATTAGAAATATGTTTAAAAATTGAGAAAAACCCGTGATTATTCAACTCTATTCTAGGAGGAACTTTCGAAAAACAATAACAAATTGTTCAAACAATTCATGTGAATATCAACTTATTAGCATTAAGTAGAATTTCATATATTAGAAACAATCTGTATTTAAGAAACTGCAAGGAAATCATAATTAGCATCAGAAATTCGCAAAACCCAATTTTGCTCCTATGAGGTTTTTTGGGACCCTATAAAACAGCCTTATGAGGTTGATATTCAGAAAGTAATTATTGAGTTGTATAACATAGCTTATTGCAAAGAAAATTGTTGAGTTTCAACTTGATTCACTTAATTATGACGATAATGAATAAAATTTACAAAACGTTTTTTTTTCCTTATAAGAAATACGAGTTAAAGTTTATGGGGCTTGCAGAATCTCTGAATATCATTTTTTTCAAACGCATTAATTTTTTTTACTCGAACAAATTTGGGGACGATATGCATGAAAATTAGAAGAAAGACATTTCCAATGCATTTTTTAGCCACCCTAATGAACATAGCAACTAGCTCCACCTAATCTTGCAGACAAATAATTCTGTTTGTGTAAGAAATCTTTTCATGCGGTTCAAAAGAAAACAGGCAAGAGGACGTTGCTTTTGTTTTGAAACAACTTTTTCTCTTAGTGTTATAATAATTTATACTCTTGAAACAGTTTCTTGGGAAAATAATTTATGGGCTGAAAATATGGTTCTTGGTGTTTGACTTAGGCCGATGCCCCTGGCGAGTCCTTGAACGCGTACCTTAGATTCAAGTTTCTGGAGTGTAATTGACCCTAAAGAGCACTTTGAAAAGGAAAAAGAGATCACGATGCGATCTGCACGTTGCAGCAGTCAAAGACGAGGTTTGCAATGTTGGAAGTAAAGGCGTTACCCAGTTACCGACGCCCCAGGTCTGCTCGATATTATATATTACGTATCAGAAATCACTACCGAGAAAAGCACTTGCCACTTGTACCTACAGAAAGTCCACTATACTACAAACAATAAAGAAATTTAATTTTTCCATATTTTATGATTCTTGGAAAATGCATTGTGACGTGGTTCTTTCTGCATTTCATGCTTTTATTACAAAATGGATTTTTTATCTATACTTTCATTACGAATTTAATAATATACTATGACATGCTGCCTTGATATTTATGAAAGCAGGATCTACCAGCAATTGAAAATGAGTTTTTCATATCGTTGAAATCGTCGAAAAAAGACAGAGCCATTTATACGAAAATATTTTTTTCCTCATTATTAATATAATTTGGAATAATTTTTTAATAATTATTATAAAAAAGGCGGATCTAAAATTCTGGCGAGTCGTGTTTAATGAGAAAGCAGGATCTGCAGAAAATTGTAGTGCAGCAAATTGTAATACAGTTCGGATTTTAAAGTATGTAGTTCTAAATTGAAAAGTGTGTGGTAGAATTTTTTTAACTCCCTTAAAAAAAATGCAAAAATTACGAAATATTCAATTTTACTTTCCTTTTTTCTTTTGGGTCAAAACTATGCACGTAAAAGGAGAAATAAATTTAATATTTGATTTTTCTCGAAAACGGTGAATCATAACGAAAAATTTTACAAACATTTGAAACATCCAGATCATCAAAATGTGCGGAAGAATTTAATAGAGAAGCATTATTCATCTATTATACTTACTGGGATATCTCGAATACAAATTTCAATTATTTTAAATTATTTTGGTACTTAAAAAACAATTAAAGGAGTTTCTCAAAGCATATGAGTATCCCGTCTGTATCTAGCATTTCACCCTTGCTATTTCTCACGCTGCCTAACTCTGTACTTTTACCTTCATTCATATGAACAATACCCATTTATGAACCAGTTTCTTGCTTCCTTGAAAATAGTTTTGCCTTTTCTTCTCTACTTCTGTTTTTATTTCATCTTTACTTTTGTGCCTGTAATCATTTTCAAATCTATTTCTCTCCTCAACGCTAAAACCTGTGATGTTCAACTTTCTTGTATAAGCATCTTTCTGTTTGCATAATTAAAAAAAAAGCTTGTAAACAAAAAATACTAACTTTAATGAACTGCATTTCGAATATTCTGTATAATTTTGAGTCATGATCTGCCATTTTTAACATGAATGGTTTTTTATGTGAAACCAGACGAATTCGTGATGAACAACTTCCAAATATTATCAGATTTATTTATCCTTCAACATGTTTAATTTTCAACCCAAAAGAAACAAAAAAATTGAAAATGCAAGCTGAAATTCATCAAACTTGTTTTTTGAACACCCTTATTGTATCACATATTTGATATGAAGTATTCAGAATTCATATATTCGTTAAATGATATTGATAAATATATAATTTTCACAATCAAAAATTATTATTGCGTAACTTTATTTCATTTCGTCGAAGGCGGTTGCGGCATATTAAAAAAATATATATACTAAATTATAATAAATATCCATGTTTTCTCAACTGATTTATCTTATCGATTTATTTAATTACTTTTTTCTTCTTCCGAAATTTGATTTACAAAGCGCGAGGGTGCAGAATAATCTCACATTTATGGGCATTATAGATTTGAGAAAAACTAAAATTTGAGCTAAAATTCTACCATTTGAAATAAAATATTAATATTAACGAATGAGCGAAAATTTAACTATAAAAATAACTAAAACATAATCATTTTTTAACACTTTCAAAACGTTATTAAGATCGCAGTGTTTGATTTTCATTATTTCGAATGAACACTCACCTCATAAGGATTAATTTTTTATCAAACTTTCAAGAATTGAGGCACTATTCCCTTTTTTTGTGATTCAAAATTTTAGTTGAAAATTCATCTATTTGTTCAAAATTCCAGGTACATTAAAAAAATCCATTTTTTTGTTGGAAATTCCTCCTCTATAAGTCAAAAATTGAACTATTGTGTAGAAAATTCAAGTATTTTGTTGAAAATTCATCTTTTTAATAGAGGATGCAACTATTTGGTAAGAGATTGGAATTTTTCAATGAATTCAACCAGTTAAAATTTTGTTTTTTTTTGTTCTGAAAATTAATTTTTTTAACTGAAAATTTGAGGATTGCATTTTTAATTCAAGAATATCTTTTTTAGATGAAAATTCAAATACTATGTTTAAAATTCACCTTATTGATTGAAAATTCATCTATTCAGTAGAGCATTCAACTATTTTGTTGAAAATTCGTTTTTTTGTTCTGTTTAACTGAACTGGTTGAAAATGTTGTGTTTTTGTAGGAAGTTCATATTTTGTGATAGAAAAGTCATTTTTTGTTGTTGAAAATGAACTTTTTGGTTGAAAATGCATTTTTTTAACTTGAAGCTTCAACTATTTTGATGAACTCAGATATTTGGTTGAAAAATAAACTACTATATTAGAAGTATAATTTTTCTATTGAAAATTCAAATTTAAAGTCAGTTAAAGTCAATTTTTTTGGCGAAAAATTCCAAAATGAACCTTTCTGTTGAAAATTCAACATTCTTCGAAAAAGTTTACCTTCTTGGCTTGAAAATTTAACTATTTGGTAAAAGTTCAACTATTGTGTTAAAAATTAGTCTCTTTTACGGCAGAGCGGGGAATGGAGGGGGGGGGGGCAAAAATATTCAAAAACTGGTAACGTAACATCACCATTGTGAAAAAATATGTTGCTCGTATAACTTCTTCCTTCTGGAAGAACCAGTTATAGACTATCAAATTAATCGAGTCGCATTCAGAGTTACGAACCTAGGTTTCATATACTGGATACTTATATTAATGATATAGTTTCATTGACCCCATATTTTAAAATGAATAAATTTTAATTCAAATGGATATTGATTGTCATTAATCATATTGGTACTATAAGAAGACGGTTACAAATTTGGAGAATTCAGCGATAAATCTTTTCAACCTATCAATCAGTCATATATTAAACTAAATTTCTCTTAAGAGAAACTGGTACTCTATGATGTCACAAACTATCCCTATTTAAAATAAAGAATATATCTCGCTGAAATTTTGAAACATTACAGAACATATATCAGCGCACGTCGGTATGGCCTATTGAAGTTTATATTTAGTTGAAATGAAGAAATTTTATTTATTTATAATTTTATTTTAAACAGGGCATTCGTTATTTGACAGGGCACTAAGACCCTGTTCTCACTTACAATTAGTTGGGTAAATGGTGGACATTACTAAAATTAGATGAAGTTTGCAGTTATTTTCGAATTTGAAAAAAAACATTAGTACAAATAATGCAAAAAAGTTGTGAAAAATCTATAGTCTGAAAGTGAAAATTCTGTTATGTAATAATTGATTTGAGAATTGTATTATGTTCATACCAGTCTATTATAAAATAACACAACATATTGTAAATTTTTATGAAATTAATGATAGAAGTTTACTTTTGTGTAATATTAACTATTAACTTAAAAGAAACTATAAATGTTTAATTTTGATGGCAAAATTTCTAAATAAAAGCTTGTTAAATAAACAAGGGAAAAAATTCTGCGGTCATTTCTGGGTTTGCAAAAATTTGTCACAGTCATTGAAATTAGAAAATTCAAACTCATTAATGAGAAAATTTCGTCATTTAAAGTAATCAGAACTGAAATTCACATTAAAGCATTAAAAGTAAAACTCCTTTGAATTTCTCAATTTTACTAGCGAAACTTGAAAAATTATTCATTCTAAAATTTTCAGTTTAAAAGCCGGTATAAGTAAAAGCCATTAACACTTCCCAAATCAAAAAATGAAAAATTAAATGGCATTAAGCTTCACAATTTTCAAATTTTTAGTAAACAATTGGAAATAAAAAGTTTCACCTTTAATTTGAATTTTAAGCATCTCAAATTTTCCCCCGTCTTCTAAACTTTTTAATAGAAAGATGTTTTTTATTCACTTCCTATGTTTTCTTCGCTTGAATCTGTACCTAATATTTCGTCTCATTTTACCTAACTGGTGGGTAATCGACGTCTCATTTTACCCAACTGTCAGATAATTTTTTATTCACTAGTTGTGTTGTTTCTTACTAAAACGCGAATTAAATTTTAATGAATTTTCTATCAATAATTTATATTTTTACATCAAATGTTACCCTATTTCATTTTACATGACTGAAAATGGAAATTTAAAAAATGCCGTAATTTCCTCGGTTTACTGAACGAAGTTACGCAAAATTTATGAAATCAATATTCTCCACCAGAATTACTATTACGGAATTTTTTAATAACGTTAATTAAAAAATTCCAATGTCCGAAAACTTTTGCGTGTAACACAAAGAGCGTAATTTACATCATGGCTTGCTTCCTCTTTCAGTGCGATTTATTCGGTGAATGCATCGATGCTCCCGGCATATAAATAGGCTATAGAAAGAATTCAACTAGCGTTTAGGAATCATAGTTGAAGCCTGTAAAAGGACGACATTCGAGAATATTTTTGAAAAGTCCAAAATCTTCCAGAAAATTTCAAAGAAGTCAAGAATATTCCAGATTATTCTGGATTAGAACTTTAAAATGATCTAGAATATTACGTAATTCTAGAATAATCAAGATCATTACGAAAAATTCTGCGAAATTCCAAATAATAATAATATATTCCAGAAAAAAGTTCATATATCCAGAGCTTTGAGCAGAACAATACACCCTGCATTCGGAACATTCCAGAATATTCACAACCAGTCAAGAACATTCTAGAATATTCAGATAAGTTTTTATAAATTAAAGCAATTTTCAAACAATTTTCAGAATGCCATAAAATATTCCAAGAAACATTTGAGGACATTTTAGAAAATTCCAGAACTTTCAAAGTCACTACAAAATCATGCAGAATATTCTAATGTATTCAACGAAATTTGAAATTCGTCAGATTTAGTCCGACTACAAAAAGCTGCTGTAAATATAGAATTACAGAAACAGGAAAATGGAAAAGCAAGAAAATTAGAGAAAGATGGAAGGTTCCGAAAGTTAAGATTACTGCGATTGTTATGCAAGAGGCTTCGTTTCCTGCCTGATGAATTTCAGAATTTGATTTATGATTCTCTTCCCTCGACTAAGAGAATCTGCACTGATTCTTGAGAAGACTTGAAGAAGATAAGTTTATTTTAATGAAGACGTATGGTTCGAAAATACGAAATTATCTCCTGAAGCAGAAGTTTAGGACTTGGATTAGTTTTTTTACGATTTGTTGGTTTGAGAATTTACCTTGTTGAAGTACTTTTGTGAGCTTGAAATTGTTTGAGAATTTAAAGTGCTCTGCGATAAAAAGAATTTTAAGAAGGAAAATGAAACTTCCACAAACCAATATCTCAAAATTTTTATCATAAAAAAACAAATAAACTTCGAAAATGATAATATTAATAGATCTGTAGTATTGATTCAAATTATTTACAAAATATTTTCCACTCTTAAGATTGACAACATACTCAAAAAAGATCCCCTAAGAGCTCGCCTAAGAGTTTTTAGTTGAAAATTCAACTACTACATTTTTTATTGAGAATTTATCTTTTTTGATTGAAGATTCAACTACTTGGTTAAAAGTGGAAACACTTTGGTAACAATTATTTGTATTGGTAAAAGATTGAACATTTTTGTTGAATATTCTCTTTCTATTTCGTAGAAAATTAGTTATTTCAACTGACAATTTAACTATTCTATTTTTGGTTGAAAATTATGGCTTTTAGTTGAAAATTTAATTAATGACATTTTCATTGAGAATTTATTCTCTTTTTTGCTTGAAACTTCAACTACTTGATTGAACTACATTGTTAAAATACAACTTCATTTGTGCAAAACTGAACTATTTCGTTAAAAATACTTCTTCTCTTTGGTTGAAAATTAATTACTTCTATTGAAAATTTGAGTATTTTATTTTGGGTTTAAACCTGATCTCTTTTAGTTGAAAATTTAAATAGTTAATTTTTCTTGAAAATTCATACTTTTGGTTTAAAATTCGACTACCTGGCTGAAAGTTAAACTACTTTCTCAAAAATTCATTTTGTTGGTTAAAGATCGAACTATATTGTTGAAAATACATCTTTTTGGATAAAAAATTCATGTTATTTGGTAGAAAAGTTCTGGGTTGAAAATTTTGGTTGGAACTCCAACTATGTTTTACAACATTTGTCCTTATGGCTTGAATATTCGACTATTTGGTTTAAAATGAAACTATTTGTCGTTGAAGTTATTTCTTTTTTATTTCACAATTCAACATTGGGTTGAAAATTCAATTATTTTGAAAATTTGTTTATTTTGCCTCCAATTTTAACTGTTCGGTTGTAAATACAACTGTTTAGTCCAAAAATAATTTTGTTGTTAATAAAAGTTAAACTATTTGGTTCAAAATTTATGTATCTTGTTATAAAATCATTTTTTCGTAAAAAAAAATAATATCGTCTTGATTAAAAATTGTACTAGTTGGTTGAGGGTTGAATTGCTTCGTTATGGACAATCATTTTATTGGTTGCAGATTTAACTACTTTGTTGAAAATTCCTTTTCTTGATAGAAAGTCCATTTTTTCTACTGCAAATTCAACTATATAATTATTGGTTCAAAATTGATCGTTCTTATTCAAAAATTCAACTGTATGGTTAGAAATTAATTTTTTTGTTGAAAATTTATATTTTGTGGTTGAAAATTCAAATTTTTTATAGAGAATTCGTATTTTTGGCTTGAAAAATTAACAATTTGGTGGTTTAATTCTTTTGCAGGAAATTTATATTTTTTGTTTGAAAATTAATATTTTTTTGTGAAAATGTTATCTTTTTTGGTTGAAAATGCAACGGTTTGGTTAAAAATTAACCTGCAATATTGTTTTGTGTTCGAAATCTCAAATATATTTTTTGTTGAGAATTATCATTTTTTGATCGATAATAATAATTCAACTACTTCGTTGAAAGCTGAACCTCTTCGTTGAAAATTCTTTTCTTTTTTTGTTTGTTCAAGATTCAACAGTTTTGTTAAAAATTCAACTATTTTATTGGAAAATCGTTTTTTGGGATTGAAAATTGATCTTTTTTGGTAAGATCGTTCTAAGCTAAAATTCAACTATCTTCTAAAAAGTTCGGCTTCATGGCTTCAAGATTCGACTATTTATTTAAAAATGTAACTGTTTGTGGCTGAAATTAATTCTTCTTTGTTTGACAACTCAACATTGAGTTTGCATTTTTTTTTTAAAGTTCAGAGTTGAAATATTTGGTTAAAAATTCGTCTCTTTTGCTTAAAAGTTCAACTAATTGATTGTAAATACAACTATTTGGTCTCAAATTGATTTTTGTATTTCTTGAAAATTCAACTATTTGGTTAAAAAGTCATCTTTCTTGGTTTGGAATTCATATTTTTAGGTTAAAAATTCAACAGTTTTCTAAAACATCCTAAATTGGGAGATCTAATACATTCTGAAACATTCTCATTTCTAAGCGTTCAGAATTTATTCCCCTAATCTCGTGACAAATCGCCCTATTTACCCTTAGTTGAGACCATTTTTGGTTATAAAGTCTGTTAAAATATTATAGTTGTATGTTTCATGTTTTCTTTCAAGCGTTTATCAGATGAAATTGAAAAAAAAAATTTGACTTCAAATGGGGGGGGGGAGTCGTATTTGTACGCCACCCCAGGGGGTTCAAGCGTTGTGTGATATATGTGACGAAGAAGAGAAGATGTGGAAAAAGTGTTGAAAACAGCCGGTGGTCGTTTTTGAACAGGCATTTTAGGCCTTTTTAGCAGTACTCTCAAGATTTCTGAAAACCTTTGCCGAAAACTAAAAAAAATTTCCAGCTTAGATTTTAGAACCTCAGAATGCAGAACTTTCTCGTTTCAAACAAAATTCTCCAACTCTCAAGTCCAAAGCAAACTAAACCGGAATCTGAAACTCAGGCCCCCTTATGAACCCAACTCCCACTTGACAATTAACAAAGCAGCGGTCCCAATAAAATGACAAAAAGTAGCAAACTGAATGAAGACGTCACCATGAACGCGTTACTTTCAATCCCCGATCGTCACCTTGAGCAGATATTTCTCCGAGAGTAATGGGCCCAAAAGATCACTCGCCTCTGCAGGATAAAAGGGGTCAGAACGTTGGCACGCGGTAAACATGATTTCAAGAGGGGGCACGGACCCAGAAAAGACGCATAATGATGGAGAAGGGAAGTAATGGAGTGGTGGGGGGAAGCCGTAGAGGTTCGAGACGAAGCGATGAAGGAGACGAGGAGCGACTATAGTGGTTTCCCCACTCCCATGTTCTCGATAGTGGGGACTAACCACCGTGCACTCTCGAGAGCCCAGACAATGGCGGCGTCAGGGGCCAGCCGGTTCTTGACACGCAGCCTGGTCTGCCTCGGGCCTCAGGCCCCCACAGTGTTGCCATATGTTCACGGGTCCAGGTACTCCGACTACGCCAACCGAGAAACGCATACCTAAGCCAAGCAAAGAGTGGTTCTTAGCCTGAACCCTGATTGAGAATACGGTGTTGCCAGCTCGCAACTATCACGAAGTGGGGACCATCTGCTGGCCCCTCGGGCTTTGAATCTTTGATGACTCGCGTGACTCGGCAGCCGCAGCAGCCACAAGATGGAATTGGAGTCTTTCGTGTTGCTGGAAGCCTGTCACTCCGATATACGTACAACTTATCCTCTTCGCTAGGTCCAGAGTTGGGAAAGTTAATTTTAAGTCCCTCACGAGAGAGACTTGTCAAAGGGACTTAGGTCATTTGCTCATTATAAATTCTTTCAAAAATTCAGACTCTGAGGGTATATTTATGTATGAGGATAATTGGTATACTAAAAACTGATTCTTTCTTCTATGTCTTAATTGAAGAGGAACCATAAATATTCAGATAAGATTGTAAATTGAAACAATCAAAAGGAAAGGAGGCTTTTGAATAGGTGTTCAATTGAATGATAAGACTATAAATTAATTATTGTAATATTCTATTACTTTATTGCAAATTAATTTTGTTATCAACATTATTATTCAAGTGTACCCAATCCAGAAATGAAAGTTGTGCGATAGACGCCACGACAAATTTGGGCAAAATGTTGTGCCTATTGAATAGTACTTTATGGGGAAAAATGTTGTAATTTGAAAAAATATTTACCAAGGGAGAAAGGGTGAAAGATTTGGGATTTTCGTGTATATCATCCATTTCAGCAATTTTTAGCTCTTCTAATAGCGCTAAAAAATTTCAAGTACAATTTCAATAGGTATTTCCATACCTTTTCCAGTGATCATGGACATGTTCTGGAAAAATACATATTTGACCATCAAAAATGAAAACGAAAACCAAATTCAGCTTTTTTTCTTTTTTTATCTCAAAAGAATTCAGATATTCAAAGTTCAATTTTTTAATATTTGAGTCTTTCAATGTTAATATTGAGTATCAAAAATCTGAAGAAAAAAAATAATAATGCTGAGCAATTTTGCATCTCTCAAGAAACATTTTATCAAAAAAATTAACAAATAATTGAAAATTAATTCACAGTTTGCAAAAGATCAAAACATTAAAGCGTCTTGAAAATTGCAAGTCAGGCATAAACTGAGGAGAAAAATGTAGGTACCAATCTGCCCTAAATGTCAGGTAAAATTTTTATGACGGGCGCAATAAAGGAAACAGAACTAGGGTCAAATCTTATTATGGACTCTAAAATTCAAACTGAAGTGGCTCCATCCCCGAAGCCTCTTCCCTAATATTAAAATTTATGGTTTTGCGACGAGTAAATTGTTTTGAAACTGAAGCTACTTGCAATTTTTCTACTTTGAAGCATTACAAAAACAAAAAGATGAAACTTTGACACCTTCGAATGAAAAACAAAATTAAGCCAAGTTAATAATGTTAAGTTGACAAGTTAAGTTAAGCAATTACAATTTTGTCTTACTTTTATGACTTATTATAATTTCCCACCTAAAAAAGTGATGTAATGATATGTCTCGAAAATCTCGTAATGATTGTTGTTGGAAAACTGATTGGCTTTTTATTATTTAGTTATTTTATATCCTGATTTTTGAATTCAAAAAATTAAAACTACAAATAAGATTTGCAATTTTTGAACAGTTTCATGTTTTAATAACGTTTGTTACCAGAAATCGATTATTTTATACAACAATAATTAGATTTCAAAGAATGTTTACAATTTTGAACAATTTTTGGTTATTATTATGTTAGTTATATTCGTCGGGATTTATTGTGATAAAAAAATGATTTCAAAGAATATTTACCGTTTTCCAATCACTTAAGGTTATGTTGGTATTTTTTATCAAAAAATGGCATGAAGAAAAAATCATTGAATTTATATCCAATGATTTTTGTTAAAAATAACCAAATTCACAAGATCGAACAATTTCCGATTATGTTAGTTTCTCTTGTCGAAAATTGACATTTTTATTAGAAAATCATTATATTTCAACAACAAAAGTATAAATTCAAAACAATTTTAAGTTACATTGTTGTTTTAAGTCAAAAATGTTTACAATTCAATTTCAAAGAATATTTACAATTTGAAACAATTTTTTGTTATTTTATGTTTCCGGTCGAAAATTGGTATTTTTAATTTTATAAAATCTTAAGATTTTTCAGATTAAAATTCAGTTATTAAATTCGTTTTTTTTTTTGTATATAATTTACTCACAATTTTTGGTTTTGTTGGTGTTTTATACTGGAAATACGGTACTTTTAATAAAAAATCAGTGGATTTCAAAGATAAAATATTTTGAGCAATTTGACTTATGAGCACGTTTTTAAAATACGGCCTTAAAATCTTAAACAATTTATTATCATGTTAAAAAATTATTGCTTGTTTCACATTGAAAATTATAATTTCCAAACAAAAATCATTATAATTAGAACAATATTTCGAATCTCTTAACAATTTTGGATTATTTCAGTGTTTTTCGTCGGAAATTAGTAACTTTAATATTTTTTAATTTTAATTTCTAAACATTTCAAAGAAGATTCACAACTTATCTGAACAAATTTGGGTTGTGTTGACGTTTTGAAAGAAAAGTCGGTATTTTAAGTGAAAAAATCATCAGATTTCAAAAAGAATTTACACTTTTCGAAAGATTTAAGTTTATGTTAATTTTTTTCACTGGAAATTTGTTATTTAGAACAAAAATCATTCAATGTCAAAGAAGATTTACAATTTGAAACAATTTTTTGTTATGTTATAGATGTTTTTCGTGAAAGATTGGTACATTCAATTCAGAAAATCATAAAATTTTACAGATTATGATTCAGTCATTAAATTTGGATTTTTTTTACAACTTGCGCACAATTTTTTGTTTTATTGGTGTTTTATATTGGGAGTCGGTACTTTTTGTGAAGAATCATTGAATTTCAAAAAAAAAAAAAATTTTGTTTAATTTTAGGTCTTGCTCGTGTTTTTGAAAAACGGCTTATAATCTTAAACAATTTTTATTGTATCATGTTAATTTTTCAGTCTGAAATTTCTATTGTTAATGAAAAAATCATCACATAAAAAAAAAATCAAAAAATTGAAACAAGAATAGAATATGTGAGCGTTTTTCACCAGAAATCGGTTACTATAAACAAAAATCATGTCATTTCAAAAACTGAACTTATAATTTCAAACAGCTTCATGTTATGTTATTGTTTTTTTTTTCAGAAGTTGATATCTTTATTTAAAAAATTATTAGATTTCAAAGAAATATAATATATATGTGAACAATTTCAGGTTACATTGTTGTTTTATATCGAAAATTGGTATGTTCAAACAAAAATCATAATAATTTTAACAATATGTTAAATTTTTTTTATTTTGGATAATTTAGGGGTTTTTCGTCCGGAATTGTTATTTTTCATTTGAAAATAGTTTTGATTTTCAAACATTCCAAAGAACATTCAAAATTTATTTTAACAAATTTAAGTTATGTTGACGTTTTACAACGGAAGTCGGCATTATTAGTGAAAAATCGTTAGATTTAAAAAAAGGTTGATAATTTTTTAACAATTTTAGTTGATCTCAACTTTTTTCACCGGCAAAAACGGTTATTTAAAAAAAAAACAAATCAATTTCGGAGAAGATTTACAATTTGGAACAATTTTTTGTTAAGTTATGTTTCTGTTTTTCGTCAAAAATTGGTGCTTTCATTAGAAAAGTGATAAGATTTTTCAGATTATCTCATTTTTTTATAATTATGATTATTTTAAAAAAAAATCATCGAATTTTAGAGATCAAAAATTTTTAAACAATTTCGGATTTGTGGTTGATTCTAAACCAATCTATTAAGATTATGACGTTCTCGAAATAGCAAAAAAAATAATCCAAAAAATCAATATATTTTCAAAACATGCTTTGTACAAAATATGCTCGCGTTTTTAAAAGACGATTTACAATCTTAAAAAATTTTTTGTGCGTTAATTTTTTTAGTCTAAAATTGCCATTGTTAATAAAGATTCATGATATTCCCAGGAACATTTACAATATTTAGACAAGAATAGGGTATTTTAGCGTTTTTTACCAAAAAATCGGTTACTGCAAACAAAAATTATTTGATTTCAACAATTTTTAATGAAACTCTTATACACAACAATAATTTTCGTTAATGATCAAAAATATTGTTTTTGATTCTCTTCTGTTATTTCAAGTAATAGGTGCTATAAAATACGAAAAATTTGTATTAATATTAATTTTATAATTTAATTTTAAAATTGCGTGAGAGAAAAAAAGTATAAATTACATAATAATATTTCTTTTTCTAGTTGAATTTGTTAAATATATTCATCATACCTTTCTCTAAATGAAATTAGATCTATTAAAAGATTTATTAATTTATTTAAACTTTTATACTTGAAATAAATGTTTTTACTTAATCTCCGTTCGCAAAAAAAATGCAAAGAGAAAATAACATTTTTGATTGACCAGTTTTTGTCCCGTGATGGGGAAAAAATTTTGAAATCAAAAAATTGATCAAACACGTCATAATTTGTAGAATCTTTCATGGCCCATGTAATCTGCCAGGAGGAGATGATATCCGGATTTTTTACTTTCATTTTCTTCTGGCTTCAACGAGAGCCCTCATCCCTCTTTTACCCTCGAGGCAGTTTTTTTACAGCATCCAATTATGAAGGATAAAATGCTTCTCTAAATGCGACAAACTTGCCAGTCACGTAGACTAGGTGTTTCATTATCTAGTCATCTATTGTGTACGAGGATGGAATGAAGACAGTCAGTACCTTCAGATTATCATCCTCAATCACCAGTGACATTTCGTTTTGAATTATAATTAAATATCATGCTTAAAGGGCATATTTATGTATGAAAAAATAAATAGCCAAATACTTCTGGAAATAAATATTAAAAAAGAGATAAATGTAAACAAATGAATATTTATTTATCTTAAAATACTTTTGCCTTACAAGGGGTTGATCAAAGTTGGAGTAATTTTTTAAATCTTATTAGTTCTCGACTGAGAGTTCATTGGATAACAAGTAATTTGACAAAATATTACTCGCCAATAGCGACCCTTTTTTGAAAAAAAAATATTATGTAAAATTATGTAAATACAATACTTGTAACACTGGCCTTTGATGCAAAAATCTCGTTTTCGTAGAATTTTCAACAGTTGAAAATTCAAATGTTGAACATTCAATGTTCAACTTTTTTTGAAATCAACTACTGAAAATTAAAGATAACTTAATTTTCAGGAAATGAATTTTTATTAGTTGAAAACTCAACTGTTAAAAATTGAATAAAACTTCAAATTGAAGTCTTATCTCTTCATAATTGAAGAAAATTTTATTCTCATCTATTGAGAGTTCAATTTCAAAATCTGTACTATTTTTGACAGTCGAAAATTCAATTTTCTTCAGTTTTTTTTACAATTCAATGATTGAAAATAAAAGAAAACTTCATTTTCAGCAGTTAAATTTTCAGTAGTTGAAACTTCAATTCTTTAAAATTAAAGAAAAGTTAATTTCAGCAGTTGAATATTTAGTGGTTGAAAATTCAACTCTTGAAAATTGAAGAAAAATTTCCAATTAAATTTCTATCTATTGATAATTGACATAATTGAATTTTTAACTGTTAAAAATTAAATTATAAGTTTTCTACAATTTTCAACACTTGAAAATTCAAATGCTGAAAATTCAATATTCAATTTTCCTCAAAATCAACTGCTAAAAATTCGAGCAAATTTAGTTTTCAGCAGTTGAATATTTTGTAGTTGAAAATTCAACTCTTGAAAATTGAAGAAAAATTTCAAATTCTGCATGGTTTGTTTTATGAATATTTTCTAATAAGTAATAAGTAATAAGAATGCACTAAATTTCAGCAATTTTATAAATATATAAAAATTTTTTTGAATTGATTCTTTTTCCTATTTGTGAAAATGTAATAATCTAAATAGATTTGTTTTGAATCACCCACAATTTCAAATTAAATTTTTAGCTATTGATAATTTAAAAAAATTGAATTTTCAAGTAATAAGAATTAAATTTGAGATTTTCTACAATTTTCGTCAGTCGAAAAGACAATTTTCAATTTTCTTCAATTATCAATCGTTGAAAATTCAAATGCTGAAAATTCAATATTCAATTTTTCTCGAATTCAAATGCTGAAAATTCAAGCAAATTTAATTTTCAGCATTTGAATTCTTAGTAGATGAAAATTTAACTTTTGAAAATTAAAGAAAATTTTATTTTCAGCAGTTCTTCTCACATTAAACAAAAATCCGTAAAACTTCAAACCTTCCAAATTCTTTTTTGACAATTTTGGAAACCTTTTGCAAGTTTTTCTGAAATCTTTCCAAATATTCTCTTAGAATGAATTTTGTAAAATAAAAAAACATTTAAAATTTTTTCAATAATCTTAAGAAAAATTTGTTATATTCTGGAAAATCTACATTTTTTGAATTTGTTGAAATCTTTGTACGATTAAAATTATCTTTGTATATTTTCAAAATTTCGAGATATCTCTTGAACTTATTCGAGCTTTTTAAAAAATTTTGTGATACAGCAAAATTGCAAAATTTTGCTCGAAAATCTTCTACATTCTTTTCCGAAATTTAAAATGTAAGGAAATAATTTGAAATGTTTTAAAATATAGTTTTTAAATTATTTTTTAAGAATAAAAAATCAAATTTAATTTTCCCCGGTATCTTGATAAGAAAATTTATTATATTTAAACCTTTCAAAAACCACAAAAAGGATCCATAATTTGATTTTAAATTTTTGATCATTCTACATTTTATTTAAAGTTTCTTGAAATCTTTTCAATTTTTTATTATTTTTTATCTTTTCGAACCTTCTAAAGCTTCGGAATATCTTTTGAAATAATTCAAAGTTTTTCCAAAATTTGTTTGATTCCTGCAAAAATTAAAGAATTTTCTTAGAATCTACCAGATTCTTTTTCGACATATTTTGAAATCACCGAAGCTTCAAAGTAATCTTTGAAAATGAAAAATAAATAATTTTAAAATTTCTCATAAATCTCATTGTCGATAGGAAAATGTTGACTGAATTATTTTCCAGTATTAAAAACAATTACAATTCAAATTGTCTCTTTTGTTAATAATGTTTAGAAACATTCAGCAATAAATTTGATCATCAAATAAAATTACTTAGAAATTTTGATTGAGTAAATTCATGCAGAAAATTCATTAGATAAAAATACATATAACCTCATTTAGTGCGGTCAAGGGTCAAGATTATTTTTAAAACAGTTTGTCAAAGAGTTAAAAACAAAATGTTTGCCTTTATTATTAAAGAATCATTTACAATTTGAGTTTTCTCTTTTAAAAATAAATGTTTGAAATTAAAATTCCATATTTGGAAATTGCGATTTACAATATTCTAGAAAATTAAAAACAACAAACTGAAAACAGTCACTTAAAGTTATATTCAATTAAACTTGGAATAATATTCAATAGAATTTTACATAAACAATAAATGAGACATTTTCAAGAATATCATTTCATCAATGTTATTATATGGGATATTTAAAAAATTTTAATTCTACTTGCAAATACTTTTTTTCATGGAAATTTCTTAATAAAATCTAAGTGATATTGAAATTTTAACGTGCGCAAGGCACGTAATTAAATGACCAATTCCAATAAAAGAGAGAAGATTAAATTATGAAAGGTTGGATCTGGACTAATTCTGTCAATATTCATTAAGTAGGTTTTTACATTTTCTGGCAGAAAGGTAGAATTAGACAGCGATTTTCAAGCTTAAAAAATAGACTCATCAGAATAATTCATCAGATATAATATTTTATTTAGCCACTTTTAATTAAAGCGCAAGTCATTTGAACTGAAATATGCGTTGTTCATTATATTATTTCTGCCATGTACATTTCAAATTCTTCAGTGTCAGAATAATCCACATACCTGCCACAACAAAATTAAACCGGTGTGAAAATTTTGCTATTTCTTCTTTTAATATAGATTTACTGTCCAATATTCAAATGCCATTTACGAATAACATCATTTCATATAAAATATGTTGCGCTTCATAAATCAATACAAAATATTTGCATGTATTCATTCCTATAGAACATTTTCAGGAAAAAAAATGTTCTTAAACTTCAAATTATTTATAAAAAAGAATGAGATAGCACATTCGAGGGTTGATATAGATTACAGAGCTCTATAGTAGGATAGACTAAAAATATATATTTTTTTAAATATCGCTACTCCAGTTAACACACTCCTTCCCCTACTTCCCCTCACCAGCCCTCACTTCCCCTCCTCTTCTCGCCCCTTATTCTAATAATTCCATGTGCTTTCCTTCTCCTCACTTTCCCTACTTTCCCTCCTATTATTTCTCCTCAGTTTCTACTTGCCCTGCCCTTATTTCCCCTTATTCCTTCTCATACTAGTATTTCTCGTACTTCTCGTTCCTAATTTTCCCTACTTCCCCTCTTCATATTACCATTCACTACCCCTGGTTCCGTTCCTATTGTTTTCCCTTATTTTCCCTACTTTCCCTGTACGTACTTCCCCTCATTTCGTCTCATACTCATACTTCTCATACTTCTTCTCCCCTTATTACCCTTCGCTTTCCCTAGTTTCCCTTACCGGACTTTCTCTTACTTCCACTATTTTCCCTCGCTCACATCCCCTTACTTCCACTACTTCTTTTCACTCTCCCTACTTCTCCTCTTATCATTTCCATTCAGTTCACTCACTTTTCCTCCCCTTACTCCCTATTCTTCCAATCATTTCCCCTCCCTGCAGTTCCCCTACTTTTCATCTCATCATATCCACTTATTTCCTACTTGCCCTGCCTTATTTCCTCTAATTTGTTCTTATACTAATAATTTTCATACATCCTCTCCCAAATTTCCACTAATTTCTCCTTCTCATATTGCCCCTCACTACCCCTAGTTTCTCTCCCCTCATTTCCCCTACTCATCGTGTCCTTATTTCTTCTCATACTCATACTTCTTACACTTTCCCTCCCCTTACTACCCCTCGCTTTCCGTAATTCTCTTCTCCCCACTTTCGTTTACTGCCACTACTTCCTCTCTCCTAATTTCTTCTCACTTCTTCCAATTCACTACCCATAATTTTCCTTCACTTTCCCAACTTTCTCTACCCTAACTTCCCCTACTTACCCTCCCATCATTTTCATTCACTTCCCTTGCTTTTCAACCCCTAATTTCCCCTTCCATCATTTTCCCTAACCTTTCTTTTCCTTACCTCCCCTTTATACCGTCTCCCAATTCCCCCTCCCCTTACTACCCCTACTTCTTCTCACATAATTTCCTCTCAATTCCCTTACTTATGTACAAAATGTTAATAAGTGTCAACTTTATCGTTGAATAACAAATTAATAAAAACAAAATTTGGAAATCTGCCCTGGCAAACCTACTCTAGACTAATTAGTTAACAAAAAAATTATCTGCCGCATTGTATGACGCGCCGGTAGAGTATATCTTTTAGAGGCCAAACAATCAAAAAACATAGTTCTCTTTTCTTTGACAGTATGTTCAGATAATTCTCTCGTATAAAAACATATTATACTCATCCATTTAAGATTTTCTTTATCTATCACAAAAGATTTATCTGACAAGGAGAAGGAGATAGCAAACACTTTTCTCGTCTAATAATTCTTGTGCTCCCTGCTTTTTTTTCTTATGAAATTCTCATTCGAGGGTTAAAATCTTCAGCGGTAAAGGAAGGGCACGTGGTTAAGGGGGTTCCTTTTTTCTTTGGCGCCTGTATTCTATATAAGGGGTAAAAGATTGATGCAAAGGATTCCAAATAGGAAGTGTAGGTCGAAGGTCAGAGGATGAGAGGAAGAGGAGGAGATTGAAGAAGAAGTCCGGAAGAAGGCATAAAGGGGGTGGACGTCTGTGTACTCATAGAAAGACAAAGCTCTTTTTATTCTCTCGCCGACCGTCGTCTGTGGAGGAAGAAAAATCCCGGTTTATCTAGCGGAAGTGACGAATGGCAACGACTAGTTCCTCCATTGCTTTTCTTCAACTTTTCATTTTTTTATCCTTTTGCAGACACTTGGTGTCTTCCTTAGTCACGTCTTGAACATCCTCTTAATTCCTGTCTCTTCCAATTGTTTCATTCAATCATGTGCAGTAGTCAGGAAAAAGGTCATTTATTAGTAAACAATTATGTTATTCTGTTGACCAGGGTTCATTATTTTCGGAGAAACCAGAAAATATAACTATAAATAAATAAAAATATACTAGTAATCGACACTATTTGATATTTTACATTAAATAAATTAATTAATACCCTGGTCAACAAAATCATTAATTGAAAAAAAACATTTGCACAAGGTATAGAGATGCAGAGCCATGTATGCCGGTTCAAATCCAGGCTGAGGCAGATTTTTTCTCATTTCTTCCAAAATAATAAACCAATAATCGATACTATTTTTAATACTATTTAATTCGAATAATTTCTACGTTCAACCGTTAAGACGTTAAAATTAGAAATTATTATAGACGTTAATTCGGTTAAACTTTCTATTTTCAAAAGCTGCCATTCTCTAATCTATTAGTTATAAAAAATCTGATTTTTTTATTAAGCTCAAAAGAAATTCAACTATTTTTTGTTAAGCTCTATTAAACTATTTTTTTGGTTCAACAGTCTACTATTGAAATTTTTGTTGAGAATTCATCTTTTCGACTAAAAATTCTATTATTTGATTGAAAATTTAATTATTTTGATAAATTTTCAAAGTTGAGAAAAAATTTTCGAAAACAATTTTTTCATCCTTTTTGGTTGAAAGTGAAAATGTTTTGTTGAATTTCAACTATTCAGTTAAATATTAACTTTCATGTGTAAAATTCAACATTTTGTATAAAACACAACACTTTGGTTGAAATTTGGTTTACTTCTGGTCTGAAAAATCTTTCCTGAAAGAAAATTAAACACTTTTGCTCAAAATATCACCTATTTTGGTTAAGAATGTTAAAAATTTTTTGGTAAAAATATTACCTATTATACATTTTTCGTCGAATAATAATCCTTTTTATTGAAAATTTATTATTCCATTTTTTGTTCAAAATTTCCCTTTTCTATAGTTGAAATTCAACTGTTTGGTTGAAAGTTTAAATACTTTGTTAAAAATTGATTTTTTTGGTAGAAGATTCATGATCACTTTGGTTAAAAATTGAACCATATTCTTAAAAATTTTATTTTTTGTTAAATTTGAATAAAAACCTTGAAGAGCGTGTTGTACAAGTTTTATTGTTGGATTCTTGTTTTTTTTAATTTTCAAGAATTTCATCGTTAAACTATTGATTTTTAGAAGTTGAAGAAGAGTTTAATTGATTTCCGCTAGAACCCGCAAACAATCCCAAAAAACATAAGATTCTTGAAAATTGGGAATCTTGATGACGATTTTTGTTTTAAAATGTTAATTTATAGTGAAAAAAACTAGCACAACCTAAATTTTCAAAAACAAACAAAGTTTTTTTTTACGAAACTTTATGATTTTATATTAAGATTTAAAGGAAAAAAAAACTAATTTTCATTCATAAAGTATGGTTCATATTTCCAATCATTCAATCTATAATTTAAAAATTGTAATTTGGACGCGTAAAATGCTTAATTTTTGAAGCACAAATTTTTCTCAATTTACATACATTTTTCTGTGATTTTTATTCTCATTTTGGTAGTTTTCATGACAAAAATCAGGTCTCTGAAAAACATAATTTTTCTATGATTTTAGGAAACAAAATAATATTACTGATGATGTCACCAAAAATTCAAAATTTAATGCAAAAATTGTAAAACTTACAATAAGTATTTATTTCAATAATCTTCTTTGAATTTATTTTATTAAATTATTTGTTATTTCTTCGGGAGAAACACTCTGTACAGCTTTACTGTTTCCAATTTTGAAAAAAAATTCTATTGCTAAAATTGTTGAAATAATTAAAAGAAAACATTTTTCACACAAAGAACTATATTTGAAGATCATGTATTTATTTTCAAAATTGGGAACAATAGATTTATAGAGAATGCTTCATTCGAAAAATGAGCAATGACTAATTTACATTAAAACATTTTGGAAAAATTAGTAAAAAGCGGCAGAATACAAAATGTAATTACAGAAACTATAATTCAAATAATTATTTTTCATAAGTTTTGAACTTTTCTAATGAAAAATAATGTTTTTTCTTTCACAAAAAATGAATAATAAGATAATCTCATTCCTTAAAATCATAGAAAACTTCCTTTTCCAAAGGCCTGATTTTTGGCATAAAAAATACTTTGAAAGGGTCTATGAGTAATACAAATTTTCAAAATTTCAAATATAAGATAGGATTAAAAAACAGTTATCAAGAAAGTAGTCGACCCCATAATTTTGATTTATAATTTATACTTGTGAATAATAATTTAATGTCAGGAAAAAATAAATCGAAAATTCAGCTTCGAACATTTTTAAAATAAATTTTACCATTTCCATTCATATTTTTCGATATAAAATATAGATGTTAATACGGATCCAGCGACTTATCGTTTCAGTGATGACTCTTCCTGCTTAAAAGCTTAATTCCTTAGTTGAACTTTTACTCAAAAGTGAAGAGAATTAGTGTCACTGTATCGACACATTGGACATTGATGAAATACGGTCTCAATATGTGCTGGGCGATGTGGGATTATCATATGCTTTCCCAGATATACGTACTCAGAGCGGATTTTAACGTTCAGTTCAAATTGGCCGGATTAAATCGTTCTTAGAGCAAAATCGACCTCTCTCGGCTAATTTTCATCTTCATTTATTTACGCACATACATATTATTATTATTATTAGTTTGCCATAACACGCTCGTTTCACAGCACTGCTCCGACCCAGGTCGCTGATCAATCGCTCTAGCAATCACCCCAGGCAAAGAGCTTCACTAAGTCATTATGTAAATTGTAAGGCTCTTCACTCGAGCCCATTCTTATCCTAAGACATTTTGTTTTAGGCGTCACTCACTTCACTGACACTCTTCATCATGCATTTCTTAGTACAGTTAAATCAGGATTTCTGCTGGAACAAATCAGAGACACGGCAATTTTTGTCTTAAAATTTTTGTCTGGACATCCTTTTAAAACCCTGAATAGTTTCAGACAGATTTCTTAATCATTTTTTTGTCATCAACAAAAAAACGTGAAATCGCAACATTTTCTCAATACGTTAGCTTGGATTGTTACTTTCAATCAAGAGATAGGCAAACAGTGTGAAAAATATTGTCTCTAGAGTAAAAGGCATTTTTTTCATTTCAGAATTCAAAAATGACAAATCGTTGTGAACAATAATTTTCTTTCCATAATTATAGCTGCCAGCAAAGTCCAGAAAAAAATTATGATAGCCATTTAGGAAGGTGTGTTTAAATTATTATTTTTCCAAAATACTACCTGCAATACATTCGTTGCAAAAAGATATTATGAAGACAAATTTGATGAAGAATTTCCATGTGACAAAATTTTGTTGCAAACTTGAAAATACTTTTCCTGAAGATGCACAATCTGTTAGATATTTCAGCGAAACTGATGCAACCGATTTTTTTTATATGAATGTTCAAACAAAAATTTATCCCTAATCTTCTGTCATTTTTGGATTCTGAAATCAAAAAAACATTTTTTTTTATACTTTAAACTATTCAATTTAAGAATCCACTAGCAAATATCCGATCGCGATTTATTGTTGCAATAATGAAAATTCATCAGTTTATTTTCACTGTGAAACGCAAAATGTTAATTAACAAATTCATATCTCATAAACTATTGATTGCAGAATATTCGATCCAGAAATTTTTTCGGAGGGGGCGATTATGAATTTTCTCCAACGAATGTACGTGAAAGGAGGGGTTTGAGGGCTTCCCCTATTATTGAAAAAAAAAATTTTAATTGAATATAATAAGGCGATAAATTCCACTTTATTTATATTTTACAATTATAGTATCCACATTCATAAAAAAACTGAAAATACATGTATATTTGATGCAGGGAGGGGGGGGGGGGGGGGGGTCAACGAATTTTCTATGATTTCCGAGATGCTTCCTTACATGGAGTATAATTTTTGTTGGAAGTTCATCTTTTCAGGTTGAAAATTAAACAAGTGGATTGAAAGTTGAACTGCTTCATTAAAAATTTATTTCTCTGGTTGAAGATTTATAATTATAATTGAAAATTTAACTGTTTGGTTGAAAATGAACTTTTTTGTTGAAAATTCATATTTTGGGGATGAAAATTCTACTTGTTTTGTACAAAATTCAATTTTTTTGTTGGAAATTCAACAAGCTGGTAGAAAATCCAACTGTTTGGTGTAAAATTCAACTGCTTTGTATTAAATTCGAAGTTTTCCAATGAAAATTTAACTATTTCATTTTTGGCTAAAAAGTGATCTTTTTTAGACTGACAGTTCAACCATTTAGTTGTAATATGTATTTTTTTGTAGTAAATAATCTATTTTGGTTGAGGATTCAACCACTTTGTTGAAAATTGGTCTTCTTTGGTTAAATGCAATTCTTTTTTATTTACAATTAAAAATTTTGTTTGTGAAAATACCACATATTATATTTTATATTAAAAATCCATTTTTAATTAAACATTGATCTGCCTTCTTGAAACTTCCCGTTTTGGGTAAGAACTAATTTTTTTAACTGAAAAATTCAACTATTTGGTTGAAAATAAACTTTTTTATTCGAAATTTCATATTTTTCGGTAAAAAATTCGACTGTTTCGTAGAAGATTCATTTTTTTAAATTAAAAATGATTATTCTTTAAATTTAACTATTCAAAATTTTAATAGAAATTCATTTTTTTAGTTCAGAATTTCAACTATGTGCTTCAAAATTCGAATTTTTCGGTAAAAATTTAATATTCTTGGTTGGAAATTGAGCCATTTTGTTCAAAATCTATATCTTCCGTTGAAAATATATTTTTTTGGGTTGAAAACTAATTTGTCACCGTAAAATTGAACTACTTCATTGAAAATTAACTTTTTTGTTGAAACTTCATATTTTTTGGTTGAATATTAAACAGTTTTGCATAGAAAATTTGTCTTCTTCTCTTCCAAATTCAACAGTTTGGTTGACAATTCATTTATTTTGAAATTTTGAAATGTTTGAAATTCATGTATTTTGTTGGAAATTCAACTTTTTTGTTTAAAAATTCAACAATTTGGTTAGAAAGTTATGTATATTGTTGAAAATTCGTCTTTTGATAGAAAATTAAACTTCTTAGATAAAAATTCAACTATTTGGTTAGAAAATGTATTTTGTTCAAAATTGGTCTTTTCAGTAAAGAAATTATATTCTTGGTTGAAAATCTTCAAAATCAGCAAAAAATCTCTTATATCTCTTTAAAATACGTGGAAATTCCTCAAAATCGGTATTTCTTGAAATCCCTTACAAAATATTAAGATCCATTTCAATATTTTATAATCCAATGAAATTCCTGAAAATCCTCTATAACCCTTTATAATATTCGGAAAGTTCATTCAGTTAAATTTTCACTGATTTCAATCAGTGACTCAATTTTAGCTCTACATCGTTTATTCGTGGATATACTTTGGAGTCTTCTAAAATCTCTTAAAATTTTTTTTTAAATCCTGTGAAATCATCGAAACTCCTCTAATTTATTGAAATCCGTTTCAATCACTTGAAAACTTTTGAAATATTTGCAAATCTCCTTAGGTCCCCTAAAATCTCTTTGAATTCCTTTAAATCTTTGAAATCTCATTAAAATCCTCTGTTTTTCTTAAAAATTCGTGACAATTTTTCGGTATCACACAAAAACCTTTGAAATCTTTCGAAATCCTTCGAAATCCTTCGAGATCCTGTGAGGGAAAATTGCTCCTCATTTCTTAAAATCCCTCAACATCCGTCGAAATCTTTCGGTATCTCTTGAAATTCTTTAAAATCCAGTAAAATCTCTGAAAATCTTATGAAACTCTCTGAAGTCCCTGAAAATCTTGTAAATTTCCTCGAAAATTGAGAAATACGGCACAAAACGCACACCCTACCTGGCCGAATCGGGACCTGATCGGGGCGTGTGTTTCATTCCCTATCTGGTCCAGATCGGTAAATTTCGACGCAGGATCACATTTTCGTAATCACTTGAAACCCTTTCGAATTCGTTCAGATCTCATGAAATCCCTAAGAAGCTTGGAAAATTTCGGTAAATTTTACAAAAATTTGGCAATTCTTTGAGATATTCTTTATTCCTTTAAAATTATACTTAGAAATTCATTTAAAAATCTATCAAAATATCCTCAAATCACTGGAAATCTTCAAAATCCTCGTCAAAATCTTTTCAGATCCATCAGCAAGTGCACGATTTACAGGGGGAAAAATTGTTTAGAAAATTCAAAATTAGTTGAAAAATACAAGGAAACTTGAAAATTATCGAATAAAAATAATTAGTGTTGAAAAAATATTTTAAGAATAATACCGTCTTTAGCATGCATTTTACACAGAACAGCTATTTTGCGGGTGATTTTGAACCAATCCATTTTGATTATTACATTTTCCAAATAGGAAAATGAACAATCTAAACGAATTTTTATGTGTTTCTAAAATTGCTAATATATAATGCATTCTTTTTTCAAAAATTCAAATAAAAAGATTTATTTCAAGAAATTGAGGACAAAATAATTTAGACTCAATTAAAAGAATTTTGAAAATATTCATAAGCAGACCCTGCATATTGGAACGAATTTTTTCAGTCTCCAAACTTCAATTCAAATAAAGTTAAAAACAAGTACTAATTTTTTCTAGTATTTGAAAATCGAGCTTTTCCCATTCGAAATCCTATATCAACTTCAAAAGGGAATTTCTTTTTCTAGAAAACAAAAAAAAATTGAAGAGGGAGGGAGGATCGATCACCAAAAATCGAAAGTCGAATTTTTGAACCGCCCTAGTAGACACCATGTTTAATCTTTCCCCTATTTCGCCTTTGCTTGAGCTTTTTTTGCGCTCTGATCCCTTGAGTCGAATATTCATTAAACATTTTTTTTCTGTAACAGTGTCCTTGGCAGAACCAGTCCCTTCCTTAAACTTACCTCATTTTTCTAATTTAGACAAATTCCTGAAAATCCGCAAGTTCTTTATTTAATAGATCTTCAAGAAGCATCGAACTACCTCATCTCTTTCAATAGCTCAATTAATTCGATAACGATCATAATTATTTTTTCGTAACTCATCGAAGAAGCCTGGAGCATAGCAGGTATTAAGATTTAAGAACGGCGCGAATTAGACGGCGTAATTTTCGCCTTGACTGCCCTCCAAGACGACCGGGCCGAAAAACAAAGACGAAAAGAGGCACGCAAACAGAAACGGGTTCGCTTTTAGAATTTAGCCTTAGCTCGTTTCTGAGCTTGATGTAGCTGGCATGCTCGTGCCCAGGCCGTAAAAGAAGATCCGGTGCCGCCTATTTCGAGTATAATTTGGGCCTTCGAAAATTGGGGTCTTGTAGGACCTATACCTATACCTACAGTCCTATACGGCGAAATAGATTATGTACAAGGGGCCTGGAGCAGACACCCGGCGCCTTAAAAAAAATTATAGTTCCTACTCCACCCTCTCATCCATAAGAGGAAAGTAGCAAAAAAAACTGAAGGGGAGGTCGATTAGAAATCCTGATTTGAAAGAGGCTTCAGCTTACATTCTTTCATATTGATCTCGATATTGATAGACGAGTGGAGGAGCTCTTTTTTAAATCAGGTGCAATTCTGCTGCCTTGGTGAAGAATTTTGCTATCTACATCTTGCTATGGGGATTGCAAGATTGCCATAAGGATTACTGTTTGGCATAGAATTACTTTTTGCCACAAGGATCGTAATGCGGATTGCAGGAAAAAAGAAGTTACGGCAAACTGTAGGAGTGTAGCTGGTTACTTTCTCCACCAGGATGGCAAATTTCACCTCCAGCTTTTTG